>JAFIDM010056764.1:0-15353 GCA_023159025.1 Thereuonema tuberculata | reverse complement strand
GAGCTTTGAATATTACGAAGGAGAAGAGAACCAGAGATTTGTTTCCTTCGACCATTCATTAGAACATCTTCTATTTGGTTATTCTCAGTACTTTTAGTCCAACTGAAAGCAATGATAAAGCAATGATAAAGCCAAGATATAATAATTCAACACTAAAATATAACTAATTAATCTCAGTAACCACTTTATTTCCACTTTTGTAATTGTTGTAACAAACAAATAGCGAATTATGGATGATTAAAGGTTTTGAAAATTTTATTTTAAATTGGAAATGTCTATATTATTAGAAATTGTTAGGAAATTTGGAAATAGTAACAACGTCGTTACTAATACGAAGGTTAAAAGCACATACGCTTTTCTTCGAGAAAAGATGACAACAGACTCCTGCGATTAGCAATCCAAGGAGTCGAAACAGAAGACGGAGACTATTTTGACGTTGGCTGGTTTTAGTCTCCGAGAAAGAAACCGGTCCCATTTTATATATGGCTGGGTAAACCCAAGGAAAAAGAACATACCTGGTAAAACATCTGAAGTACACCAGGATCAACCCTAAAACTCCAGTTCTCTACAATTTGATTCATCACATCCAAATACTCTGAACAACTGATGTACTGATATGGGCCAATACAATATTAGCTTTACCTGCATTGATTTTTATGAAAATTTTTAAAATATATGAAATTATTAATTTTAACTTCTACTTATTTGTTGCTAAAAATTTGACAACTGAGGATTATTTTTTTCTGTAGCAGTTACATGCAATCAAGGTTTCATTAAGAAATTAAAATCCTATCTCCCGTACTCTTACGAACAACCTCTCATTTTCACAAACACTGGAATAGTAACTATTGGTAAATGAAGCTAAGACCTGCATTTCCTGCTTTTCATTCAATGGACCATCAGTTTCTATTACAACTATTATGAAGTTTTTCCATAAAAGATATTACATTTTTGAACTCTTTTGAACAATTACTACTCTGGCACTTTTTTTTATACTTTGTGTATACTTTTTTTTTATAGTTTCTTTTTAGCTGCTCTAAAAAGACGTGATAATGTGAACATACAAATCTATTTATATTACATTTATATTTCCTCCGTTTAAAGTTTTATTAGTTTTAAACAATTCAATCATTTATCACTCGTCTATACTTTTAAGTTCTATCTCAATTAATCAATTTATTTCAGAAATAAAACATAAAAATTTACAATATTTAATCTTACGTTGTTCTTGGCGGTGGATTTCCTTGAGCAACACAGGGTAAGAATCCATTGTCTCCTTCTTTCACTAAAATCATCTTTTTACCATTTGTTATTTTGGGAGATACACTTCCTTGAGGATCTTAAAAAAATAAATACATTTTTCAATGCAATTCAACATTTCGTGTAATCATTTTTAAAAAAAACAATAACTTTAAGTAACATTTTAATTATATTTCCATATCTTACTATTAACAAGATTCTGAAAACTCAATGTATTATTTTTCAATGAAAAACAAACTCCGTAAAGGAGTCATGCCTTTCAGAAGCAATTTTCAATAGGTTAATTCTACATCCACACACACTGCACACGCTTTTCAGCAGTGTCTCCAAGCAAGTCCTTTCTTGGCCACTTAGGTCCCCAGACTTGCTCGGCATTTGAAACGTGCTACGGCAGCAAGTTTGGCTTCATCAGCCATAATACAATATCAGGAATTGGTTTCACTCCATGCCATGTCGTATTCAAAGCAGGCAAAGGAGAGTCATTATAGAACTAATAACATAACAACGATGCTGCTGTTCAATAAAAAATTGTTTTTTCACACTGGAATTTGAATCAAGTTTCATTCAATTCGACGTGTCCTTCACGATGCTTCGATTTTTTTTAATCACACAAACTATATGAAGGAACTTTGTCAGTAATGAGAAAGTTAAGTAAAATTTAGGATACATACATATTCGGCAAACGACAATCTAGACTGCATACGCCTAGACAGTATTGGAAATGGCTGTTTTCCCTGACTACATCTCCGCATTACATTTATCACTCTTTAAGTTTAATTCTCCCCTTATCTTCACTCCTCACGATCTTAATTGCTACTTCTCTCACTTATATAAGCCTTTTCATTTCCATATTTCTGCGCTCATCTTTTTATCGTTACATCTGATGACGAGTCCCGAAGTACGATACGAAAGACCTCTTCCTTCTCACCTCTAGTATGTGGCTTAAATCCAAGAAACTTTTCATTTTCATTAACCGATAACTTAATAATTTCGTTTGTGCTATCAGCTAACAATATCGTTTTGATAGATTCGTTTTTGAAAACGACAGACGACGTGTCGTACTATTGGACATTATCAATGGAAATTCTTTGTTTTTAAATTACAATTTTTAATTTTGTATACTTTTATACTAGTGTGATGCCCTTTTAAATATTTTTTTAAATCGACGAGCACACGTAAAAAATTTTAAGATTCGTTTTTACTTAATTAGAATTACCAACAACAAAGCAGCAAAATATTTGTTCAGAATGAAAAAAAAAACTTATTAAGACAAAAACAATGCATGAGAAAGGTTGAATGGAATGTTATCATACATTTTCATAATGCAAGGAAGGAAATGTTTTGTATAAAAAAGGAAAATTACTATGAGAATTCACTCACCTGTGATAAAAAGTTTTCCTGCAGTAACACTGATTTTCTCTTTTCCTGATAATGTATCCGTTACTTTACATCGAAAAGAAGATAAACCATCATTAGGATCCACGTCTTTAATATATAAATCTCCATTCGGCATCATTTGGTATTTGGAATCTGTAAGGATAAACCTATATTACGTACATATTCAACATGAAACAAAAAGTTAGTCAGTATTTTTAAAGGTCATTCAAAAATCTTCATCTACGAATGTAACGGTAGTTGTATTAAGATGAATTTTCGTTTTTTTTAAACCAAATGCATAATAGATATGTATGGAACTTCATAAGATAATAGGTTTAATAAAATTATTTAATATATATGATATGTTTCGCAGCAACATTTTACTGCATTTTCAAGTGAAATACAAGTGAATCATATTAAAAATTTTCCATCGAATTAATGAACCGAAAATTTGAAATTCTTGCTGTTACCGATTTGTTTCAATGTTACTTTTTTAATTATGTTATGATGCCTTTATCGGTTTTCTGTATGTTTTTTAAAGCTTTTGTTATCTTTAAATTTAAGTTCTTTTTGTTAGCATTCAGTTTAGAGTTTTATCTTGTTATATTGTTTCTTAAGAATTGTTGTTAATTATTTTTGAAATTTGATATAGTATGTTGTTATATTGTTTTAATACGAATCACTTGTATTTCACTTGAAAATGCAGTAAAAACATTGCTGCGAAACATGTTGCATATAATATTAAATAATTTTTATTAACTCTAATATCTTATGAAGTTCTATACGTAATATTAAGAGATTTCTAAACATTATTAAGTAGTATGTATTCGATGAAAAACTATGGTGGTTTTTTTTTTGTTTTTTTTTATAGTTTCAGAAAATTCGACATTTAGTTAGAACTCTTTTACGGGCAGCGGACGAACAGTTTGAGAGCAGGAACTAGAAGCGTCGCGTCGCGTCGTTGGGAAGCGATAAAGACGGAATTTCTAGCGCTGTTAGGATGAAAGCGAGAAACCCGCCTGGAGGAAAATTTGAAGTTAGTATTGATATTTAACAGATAATCTAAAAGTAATTGTAAGTAAAAATAGCAAAAACGATGAAAGTTTTGTTAAAAATAATGAAGAAATGAAAGAAATTAAAAATACTGAAAAAACGTGAAATTTACGTGAAAATTAAGAAGGAAATGAAGGAAAATAAGCTTTCATTTCTAGGATGTTTCGTTTGCAAATAAAAGAAAAAAAACAAGAAAAATTTTCCTTTTAATGCGCGTCATTTCAAATATCTTTTTGCAGCATGTTTTGATTTCTCAATTCTGCAAATTATCGTCCATCACCAAATTGTCCAAAGATCGCCATTTTGAAATAGTTCAAATGTAGCCATGTTTTCTATGAGTGCTTTTGCAAAGAGTGCCACCTAAATTTCTGATTTTCTTAAAAAAAACAGAATTTTTCTTTAATTATTTATTTACTATGTATTTCGGAAACCAAAAAAAAAAAAAAAAAAAAATTCATCTTAATTCCACTGGTGTGGTATTCTCCACAATTACCAATAAAACTTACGGGAATTGATGTGTTTGGTTGTTATTTCTGTAACAGAATCACGAATCCAAGATGTAACTTTGACGAAATCCATTAATAATTGAGGAATGTGACATTTCATAACAGCTGTGTTTCCTTTAATAGTGTACACGTCATAAACATAAGTTTCGTAAGGTTGAGATACAACTGTTAAAGAAACAAAGGAATGTTTGTTATTTAGTGGATAATCAGTGAATGAAGATTGTATTTTAAATATGCAAAGTTTGAATTTCTTTCCAAGACGAATACTGGTAAAAAGAGATTAAAGAAACGGAACTTGCTACCTTAGGGACAAACCTTTTCTTTGAATTTAATTCAAAATTGGCTTTATTTTTAACCTCGATTCGCGAATTTTGATAGAACAAAATTTAATACAGAAAAACGCATCTCTCATAAATAATAGGATAATATTAATGTCAATAAAAATTTTATATTGCTAAACGGAGATCATAAAACGTCCTTTTAAAGATTAGATATTGAATTTTTCAGCCACTCTGTCGAGAGGAGCTATCAAGGCTCTCTAAGCCTAAACCGAGAATCGCAGCTCCCAAGAGTCACATCTCCTTGGACTCGGTAGAACTTTGGGGGAAAAAAATCCGAATTCCAATTCCGATCAATTCTGGTTCAGTGACCTGTTCTGGAAAATACTGGTAATTGTTTAACATTGGAGTCTACTTATACTGAATCGACTATACTAAGAACGAATATGATAGCTTCGAGCCAATGTAGGCTTATTGGTCAGGCCTTACTTAGACTCGCCTGAATGATACAAAATGGGAGTATAAACATACTAATTGAATTCATTGCGAAATCTAATTTTCAATCGAAATTTCACTGGAAGTACTTGGGCTGCAACAACTCTTCTTTAAGTCTATTTGCATGGCAACGGTGTAGTGAGGAGATTGTGACGAAAACTGAAGTTGACCCCTTGAATTACAACGGCTTGAAGAAATGAGTTTTGCGAATAAATGCGTTTTGCTCGCCCATTAACAGTAGTGTTTCCAATAAACCTGTGAATTCACTTGTTAAATTATAACTTATTTTAGCAGTTATTATTAATGTAATAAAATTAAGCTTTGATTCAAAACAAAATTTCAAATTCCTTTGAAATTGTCCTAAAATTTAGTTAAACTGTAACTTTGATGGAAACTTAATATGGTTTAAACAATCCATATTACAGGGTACAATTTAAAAATTGAAAAGGCATAAAATACTGTCTATTTTCCTGAGCTTTGTCAAGCAGCAGAGAGATAGTTTTGCAACTTATTCTATAATATTTAGAATGTACTTACCTCCTTTGACTGTGACATCCTTTGAAACGAGTGTTCCTACTGAATTAGTGATGGAACATCTGTACACTGTGGTATGAACGTCGTATTTCCAATGTGGACTATAATGTACTTACCTCCTTTGACTGTGACATCCTTTGATACCAGTGTTGCTATTGCGTTTGTTATGGAGCATCTGTACACTGTGGTATGAACGTCTTATTTCCAATGTAGACTAGAATGTACTTACCTCCTTTGACTGTAATATCCTTTCATACCAGTGTTCCTATTGCGTTGGTTATGGAGCATCTGTACATTGTGGTATGAATGTCTTATTTCCAATGTAGACCAGAATGTACTTACCTCCTTTGACTGTAACATCCTTTGATACAAGTGTTCCTACTGAGTTAGTGATGGAGCATCTGTACACTGTGGTATGAACGTCTTGACGATAGTCTTCTGCTCTGAATGGGGGAAAGACAAGTGTTCCATCAGTCTGAATATGTCTCAATCCTTGTATTTCATTCACTTCAGATCCATCAGATAATGACCAGGTGATAGTGGATTGATGTCCATTGGCAGAACAAAGAACACGTCCACCAGTGGAATTGGAGAATACAACCTTAGAAGGAGGTTCCATTGCGAAAGATGGAGCAGAAGTCACTTCGGAGCTGTAAACTAAATCAGAAATAGATTTTCATTGTCTTTGTAGGCCTTCTGATTTTAATAACAGGATTTGTTATTTTTTTTAAAATAATCTGTAACAATGAATTAAAGATTTATACGATCATTATTTTTTTTCATTGAAAACCAAATTTTTAACAAAAACTATAAAATTAATTGAATCAAAACAGACAGAAACTTAACTTGTTAAAAACAACATAAATTTCTTTAAATGTTTTAACTGAATTTTGTATTTTTTCGTAATACTTCTACTGCAATGCAATTTTTCAAAAAAGTTATATAGAATTTATTTTGCAACTAGTTCAAAGAATAAGGTCTATAAAGTGAAAATGTTTCGTTTGATTTTAGCCAATTTGCAGGTCAGCCACTAACAAATTACAAGAACTAAAAATTTCAAATAGAAATTTTAAAATTAAAAATACAGTATTTCTTAAGTGATATTATAGAAAAATACTGAAAGTAGTTGTATAGATATAATGTGTCATATATTGATGACAATATGTAATCATTCTCATATATAGTGTGAGCAAATATGTTCTTTTAAGAACTTGATGCTTACGTTCTCCAGTTTTTAATTTTGAAGTGCCATAATATTATCGACCATGATTCCTAATGGTCTCTGAAGTGAGACCTTGTGTTTAAAGGTGAGTATACCCAGCTGATGATCGCCAATAAAGCATGAAACAATTGCTCTGGGATGTCATCTAATAAACACTGGGTGTCACCCATTGTTATTTAAATATTATTTTCATTTTATTGTCAGTAAATTATCTAAAGCAATTCTGAAAACATTATTCAAATTTTAAGTTTCTATCTAGTTTGTCTTTTTCAAATCTATTTTTCAAGGAAAGAGAGACTCACCAAGTCGCTCAGTCTGTGTGTATGCTCGTGTGCCGTGTTTATAGTTTTTGAGCTGCTGAATGACACTGTTTGAAAATTGGTGTGAATATTAAAGACTTGAGATGATATTAATTTTACATCTCAAATGTGTTCCAAGTGGGAATAATCTTAAACAATGGATGTATTACTCCTCTTGGCTACTCAATTGGCACTGGTTGGTTATGATAAAATTACTGCAATTTAGAAAACATTATGAAATAAATTATCTTTTCAGAAAACTAAAAATTTGTATTGTTTGTATTCTGAACATATAATTTGAAAATAAATGTAGGATTTTGAGTTTTCGTAGTTTTCATGATTTAAAAAAAAAAAAAGAAAGAAATTTTAATAAATGATGTAATAAGGGAAATAGTTTCTTTCAGAAACTTGTTTTAAGTCCTGTTCTATATTAATAAGCGATTCATAATTGAGGAAAGTAACATGATATCACCGTAAATGAATAAATTAAATAAAAAGTTCATTTTGCAGGACTGAATTATTATTTTCTGTTAGCTTTTTACAGAATATTTAGTCTAAGCTCGGGATCCGCAATCGGGATGAAAAACCTTTATTATGATTTAAATAGCTAACAAGGTCTTATTTGATCATTTAATACATGCTATTAATACAATTCTTTTCATATAATTTTGAAGAACTCCTTGCTTAACTCTAAAATACAAATGCAATCGCAATTTATAAGACATTTATATTCAACATGTCTATTAAAATGTAGTAAACTAAAAATATAGTATAAATTGAAAAATAAATAAAAATAATTTTAAAAAGTCATTGAAATCGCAGTGGCGCCTCAAATGTAAAAAACAACAATAAAAAAACTCACTAATAAAATATTAGTGAGAAACTTTAATTGCAAGCAGTCCGCCAGCCTCAATGATTTTTTTTTTTTCGTATACAGAAAATTCTATTTGCGCATTGAATTTGTAATAAACAACAATGGTCAACATGGTGTCACCCATTGTTGCTAATAATTTTAAAAGATTTTGCTGATTGATTCGTTATAGCTAGCAAATGTAGTTTAGGATTATTTTTTTATTATTATTTTAACCATCTTAAAATTCCTTTCTTTTGTTATTTGTTGAAAATAATATTTTAAATAGGTTAATAATAATTATCTTTATGCGACCAATAATTTTGATACTCATTAAAGGAATTTGATATTTGAAATTCCGCGACTGAAACATCACGTGATTCTCAGAAAACCAATAAGCATTAGAAAACCTCAACCAATGAGAAAGGATACCGACGAGTGAACCAGTATTTGCAGCGGACTAGTTTTGCTGCGCCACTTACCTTCCCGAGCAGTCGTGGGATTGGGAGAGAACAGAATCCATAGAAACAGTTGTAATATGGCTCTCACAGGAATAATTGGACGGGATGCTGCCATTTTGCACCCCTGCGGAAACTCCTTTTCACTACTACACTTCAGTGAAATCGTACCTGCAGTCTGAAATCGTTTGTGAGAGAAAATCGAGACACAAAGGAGAATCTATGACTGGCTAATCGGGTTGGTGTTGTCGCAAACATACTCCCTTGCTTATCATTCGATTGACGACCATTTAGTTTCTTTGTATTTTTGAGTAAGGAGAAAAGTGCGGCGATATCAAATAATACCGGTTATTTGCTTTATTTAATATGAATTATATTATTTGTTAATAACAGGTATTTCCTCGAAAAGGCCAAAAAATTGCCAAAATTATTAATATGACCAAAAATAAAGAAATCGGGGTCAAGCGTATTTGAAAAAGGCCAAAATTACTAAACATGGTCATAAAAAGACCAAAATGGTAATCCTGATATTGACTTTGTGGTCAATATGTAAGGCTGGAAAAACAAAAGTAAAGTTTGAAATAAAAACAAAAGAAGTTAAAATGTTATGTAAATTATTTGAATGTTCAAATTTTCGAAAATACGTAAAAAGCAGTTTACTATTACTCTGTAAATCCCTGTAGGAGTTCTTGAAAATAAACTTAAATCAAATAAAACAATAGCTTTAAGTTAATTATTTGCTTTATCATCTTATAGTGGATTTCCATGGTGATCAGAATGGTGGTTTTTAGAATTAAATTTATTAGAATTATAGAATTAAATTCATAACTAGTAGGTACTCCAATTTCTAGGGAAATTAATAAGGATCATAGTATGATCTTGAGGATGTACTTTAATATTTTGAAAAACACTAATAACATTTAAAAAGTATGGCACACATTTAAAATACATTCTATTTATAAGGAATAGAACAAAAGAATAAAAATGAAAAGAAAAAGCATAACAGAACAAAAATAAATAAATAAAGACCATACAACAAGACGGTTTCTACCTGCAAGGATACTGCAAGGTCTTTCTCAGCAGTTATTTAAGTAATTTGCAAGTTGGTAAGAAAGCATTTTTTTTTAGTAAAAACAGATGAGGTTTAAGTGTGTGCGGTATTTTTAAATGTTATTACGGATTTTGATAAGCATTCAATCCTAAAAGTTAAAGTTCAATTTATTGTAAAAAAAATGTTTGAATGATTACTTTTAAGACATGTTTAGGAATTTGTTTTGCCATTGTCATTAATTGTGGATCGAATTCTGTATCACCAAACATCTTTTGATATCGATAAATCACCACCTACCTTCTCTAGCAGCCATGGGGATGAAAATGAAGGAAAGCCATAAGAGCAGCTGTATTATGGCTCTCACAGGAATCCTTGGATGGGATGCTGTCATCTTGCACCCCTTCAGAGATACCTTTATACTATAACACTACAGACGAATCGTACCAACTTCCCTAAATGTTTCGTATCAGCAAAACGGAACCCAAGATGAATTGATGACTACCAAATCCGATCTAAAGTACTCACTAATAAAATATTAGTGAGAAACTTTAATTGCAAGCAGTCCGCCAGCCTCAATGATTTTTTTTTTTTCGTATACAGAAAATTCTATTTGCGCATTGAATTTGTAATAAACAACAATGGTCAACATGGTGTCACCCATTGTTGCTTATAATTTTAAAAGATTTTGCTGATTGATTCGTTATAGCTAGCAAATGTAGTTTAGGATTATTTTTTTTATTATTATTTTAACCATCTTAAAAATTCCTTTCTTTTGTTATTTGTTGAAAATAATATTTTAAATAGGTTAATAATAATTGTCTTTATGCGACCAATAATTTTGATACTCTGTATCATGTGATACTCTGTATCACAGACGAATCGTACCAACTTCCCTAACTGTTTCGTATCAGCAAAACGGAACCCAAGATGAATTGATGACTACCAAATCCGATTTGTGTTGTAGAAAATACATTGCTATGTTTGAAAGATATCACTTTTGTTGTTTCTTTTATAATCTACATCTACATTTTAAAATAAGTTAGATGCTTTTTAAAAATTTACCTAGTTAATTTTTACAATTTTAGTGACGTTAAAAAACAACGACTTTTGCATCATGAGAATAAGGTATACTTCTTAATTTATAACAAAAGAAAAAAAAGGTTTTAATTTAACTTTTTTTTCTTTTAATTAACGAACAGAAAACACAGTTGAAAAACTTTTATTAAAATAGTATCATTTTAATGCGTCGGATACCAAAATACGAACACGTTGCTGTGATTAGCCTTCATCAGTTCATCAGAACTTCATCAGAACTGATAAAGGCTAATCGGAGCAACGTTTCCGTCGCATTAAAATGATACTATTTTAATAAAGAGTTTTTTCAACTATGTTTTATATTCGTTATTTATTTATATTTTTTACACAGCCTTTTTGGATATTTTTTCTTTTGTTATAAAATAAGAATATACTAATGGTCAATGAGTAAAGCTCAGTAATTGGAAAGATATATAATAATTTACAATTATTTATAAAAAAATATTTTTTTTTTTTTTTGCATATTCAGAAATTTAATTTCAAATAGGGAAATACATAACGAGATACTTTCTAACATTGGTTTAAAATCACTAAGTTTCAATGCAACATTCAGACATTTGACATGAATTTTACAATTCACAGTATATTAAATATTCTATTCAGTTCATTATAAGCTGATTAAAAGAATATTCATATAAATATTCTTTACAAAACATTATTAATGAAACATAACAGTTAGAGGTAAGGTTTCAGGGGAAATGTTGATGAATGAAATTACTAAACAATACAATAATAACGCTACAGAACACAAATCTAAGATAAAACGCGCAGTCTGCAAAAGTATAAATACGGTACATCTAGTTTATAGTGGAGGGTGAAATGTTGATGAACGAAAAATACTAAGCAATGGATTTAATAATGTTAAAAAATCTAATCGAAGATTGTTCAATCTGCAAAAGTCTAAATATGGTATATCGCGATTAATATTAACAAAATTATTCAATTAAATATTTTTTTTTTAATTTGTCAAATTTTCTTTTTCTCCTCCACTGCTACGTCACTTTATTATGTATGAATATTTATCTTATTAAATTACAAAATATTATAATTATTAAGTAGTAAGGAAAGAATTGTAAACATAATACATAGTAATATCCATTGCTTAATATGTTGATAATTTGGAAAACATGTAAATATTCTATTAGAATGTGAATAGCTAATTTCAATTGTTTTACGAGAGGTAGAATAAATTACATCTATATTAGACCTATTTTAATTTTATATATTGATATAGAATAGAATACATATTAGAATCTATGCTAATAATTTTCTAACACTACAATAATACTAATATTTCTGGTAAAACGTTTTCTTAACAATCTAATTTAAATACACCATTACAGATACTGAATGCAATACATGATTCATAAGATCTTGGGAAATTTTAATTCGGAAGTCCTTGAAAACGAGTGAATGAAATTAGATTTCAAATGGAGGTGGGTCATAACCATCTTCAGTTTTTCCTTTAGGGGGGATGGGGAAAGGTAATGTTACCTGGAAATACGAAAGTGGTTTCTTGGAATCCTGGTCTACCCCTAAAAATGACAAAGTAAAACAAACAAAATATTAGAATAGAAATACAGGAATGATTATTTCCAAGTTCTATATCTATGTTTGATTTGGAATAAGTCTGTTTTTCTCTGTCAGTGCATGTTTCAGTTACAAAAATTTCTATAATTAAACTTTTATGTTTTCCTTCCCTAGATTGAGACCCCGAGTTAATATTTGAAGTGAATTTAAAACAAGATAAAGTTGGCGTTCCAAATTTCTAATATTCTCTTCTGAATAAACATTTCTTAAAAAAAGAAAAAGACATTTAAAAAAAGAATTGTTCATTCATTTCTTAACAGTTTTTGGCCTCTTACTCGGTAGATACTAGTTCATATTTTACTAAACTGAAGAGGTATCGTTCTTGTAACAACTGACACCTATCTCTGAAATTCTAGGATATGTAGTCTTGAAGTTTCTGTTATCAGGGACGATGGATTTGCATATTTGAACTTTTCTTATTTATTATAAGTAATAATCCAGCTAGAGGAAATAGACAAATAAAAAAAAAATCCTTCTGTCAGATGTTTCTGAATATTGATAATATTTAACAAATCTAGAAATATAAATAAAATTGTTTGCCATTTTTTTTTTTGTTTAGTTTTTAAGATAAAGCTGTATGTATACTAGCAAAAATCCTCGTTCTTCGTACGGGTTGCAATGATGTGGAAGAGAAAGAAGTTGAAATTGTAAGATCACTTCGAAATTGCGGGAACATTATTGGGACGAAATTGGACACCCAATCGTGATTCCATCGTCGGAGGTTTTTTGAGTCGTCCTGCCATCTGGTATCAGATGGATGAACAAAATCTTGTGCTCGTCTTCCCCCCCCCCCCAAAAAAAAATCCTACCACGGTGTTAATATAGTGTTGGTGGTTATCTACTAAGGTTGAGAGAAAAAAATGAATGAAACAATTTGTAATATAATCTTTAAAAAAGATGTTCGGTTTTTCTTTTCATGGTTATGTATTTTCTTATGGAATTTGGGTAAATCATGTTGTTGCTCCATTTGAAGTTATAAGAAAAAGCTTTCATATTAGAGTTTTGTGTTGCATGAAGTCGATCCAAAATGACTCAATATTTTTCCTTTTATTATCATTAAGTTCCGCATGGATGGATGGTTCATTTCTGTTGCATGGCCAGAAACAAGGGATGAGTCCGTGTTGAAATTCTTGCATGCGTCTTGGTGGTTATACAGACGCTTTTTTTTTAAGAATTGTATGCTCTCTCCGATACAAACACAGGTTTTATTGGCGAAATGGATTAGGTAAACATTGCCTTTGGTGTCTAGGAGATTTGGTTTTCGTTTTCGTTCCTACATGGTTAAAATTAATTTTATTATTGGCTTTGTGTGACAGGTGTATATCAGTGTTGGTGAAATCATCATTTAGAAGCTGGCATATGGGTTGAATGTAGGGATTCCTAAATAATATTTTCTATTCAGTGTTGTTTTCTGTTGTGCAATTATTGTATAATTTGTGAATAGTTGAACGGAACGTGTTCTGCATGAAGGAGGGGATTGATTGAGTAGAAAATATTTGAAGAACCTGTCAAGTTCGAGAAGGAAATCTTTCTCAGTAGTGGAATCAGGAAGGCATTTCTTACTTTCATAATGATAAATTTACGTTTTTGAGATGTGTGGTTGGAAGAACAGAAATTAATAGTTCTGTCTGAGGCGATTGGTTTTGTGAAGCAACTGGTTTCTATTTGATCATTGAACTTGACCATGATATCTAGATAAGGGATCTGTTTGTCATGAGACTTCAGAGGTAAAACGGATATCTGAGTGAATCCCGTTGAAAGTGTCCAATGTAGAAGTGACATCAGTAAGTTGGGATATAATAAAAATATCATCGAAATATCGGCAATAAAATTTCACTTTGTTGTTTAGGGATTTTAAAGCGTAGTCTTCGATGCATGATAATATCAGCAAGGATCCCTGATGATGGCATAACTTTCTTTTAGACCTTTCTTTTGTAAAAAGATCCTGTCACTGAACTTGAAATATTGATTGTCAAGATTATGTTGGTTAGTTGCATTATGAGTTCTAATACTGAAATCTACACTTCTGTGTTGGTGGATGTATTGCAAGGCGCAACGAATCATATCTAAAGAAAGTATAAATCATTAACATCGATGAAAAACAGATGAAGTCCTTCTCATATTGAAAATATTTGAGTTTGGAAGAGAAGGTGTGTCCATTTTTTGTATATCCTTGACCTAGTGTAGATATGGGTTGGAGTGTTTCAAAAATTAATTTTGAAATTGGTACCAATGGGGAAGATTTGCAAGTTATGATAGGACGTAATTGTATATTTTAAAATAATGATAAAGAAGAAGATAAAAGACTCTTCCATTTAGATTCGGTGAGTATTCCTTGCTTTTATCATAAATTGCAGATCTTCCCCATTAGTAGCCATTTCAACATTAATTTTGAAAGTATGTGTGTCGTTTTTATTATCCAATACTCATATTAGTTATATTTTTACACACGTTAAACATCCTAACATACGATATAGTTAAAATAATAAACAAATTGATGTTAAATCTATATATATATCTAATATAATATGAATTAGAAAGATTAAACTAATAGTCTACGGTAGCTTGCAGCAGATATAAACCAAACTTGCCCGAACTTTCTTGGATGGGCTCTGACAGATATTCCTCTGTTTCGCCTCTCAATAATAATAAATACATTTAAGAATATTGAAGTGTTTATTTAATTTTCGCCTTTACACTCGGAATTAATATCCGTCTCTAAAATATATCAATTTTTCAGCATTTCATTCTACTTCAATGTTTTTTCATTTTTACGAAATAAAAATACATTTCTTAATAACGAAGATCAATATGTACAGCAGAATTGGCAAAATGAGATAATAAAGTTAATGTTGTGAATATTAGGAAGCTATTATTCTACAAAACTTTATAAATACTTACTTAATATTTTCATTATTTTCTAAAATTGACTAGAACTTTCTATACAATATTTTTTCTTAGTCTGACTTTTTGAAATATGAACTAATTTGAAGATTTGAATTTATTAAATCATTTTATAAAGATTAGGATTTTCAGCAAATTTATATTACCTTTCATTTAAATTGTCAACTGGGAAATTTGAGCAAAATGGTCCTTGATTTCCTAATTAAAAATGAAAGAAGAAAGGATAATAATTAATGATATTAATTATCATTTCAATTTCTTCAGCTTGTATTTGTATGAAATAGTTTTATAAATTTTAAAAAGGTGAAAATTAAATAAGTAAAAATTTATATATTGTAACGGTACCACGTGATAATTTTAGTCCTTCCGGGGTTGTTCGGG
>JAFIDM010056763.1:0-11985 GCA_023159025.1 Thereuonema tuberculata | reverse complement strand
TCTAGGTCTTCTTGGTGAGAATTCCGTTGTTCATCAAGAACAGATGGTTTAGGCTTAATGTCAGCAGCATCGGCATCATAATTATCTTCAACTGTGTAAAGGGATAATAGCGTAGAGCTTTTTGTGTTTTTTCAACACACACAGACACTTATTTAAGATTTCAATAATTTCAATGAAATATAAAATTAATAAATATGATTCTAAGTAATTATTTAGGGACCATACACACTAATAAAAGATCGACAGTTTTATAAATAAAAACAATACAACTGTAACAAGTTTCGATAGAATATCATCTTCAGACAAAATAACAACATACCGGCTGAAAACAGGCCTAAATATTATCAGAACATCGTAACTAATAAACATTATACAAAATTGTTCAAGAGAGAGTTCTACTTCTTCCCTCATGAACTCCACAAACTGTTGTACATTCGTCGAGCCTGGATTCTTAGTTCCGACGTTAGTTACGAAATTACCAAAATGATTTTTCGCTCGAAGGAGCAGGTATAAATTAACATAACACTACATATGAAGTTAACCGTTTCATTTCGAGGAGGAAGCAATATTCTGTCAAATAATACGCTCCGTCTGTTCAAAACGTTGTTTCACCCGATCCGCTGCCTTTGCATAATTCTGCTGTTATCGGAAGCCCTTCGATGCACTTCAATGCACTGTCAATCACTACATTCCGAGGATAGTTGAATTTGTCAGTAACATATAACTTGTTTTTTTTCGTAAATTGTGGATGAATAAGCATTTCAGAAGCTGGTCCATTTTAGAATATCTCCAAGAAACTTTGGCAAATCAAACTTAGGAAGCAGTAATGTCAGTCCCTCATTTCTGGCATACTGCCAGACACAGACCTAAGTGAGTGTGCCAGACACAGACCTAGCGACATGGACTTGCCATTAAACGTTTTGAAACAATACGATGTAGTTTTGCTATCCAAGAAGCAATAAAATCATTATATTTCATTATTCCTGCCATTTCCTTCTGCAATTCGTTCTTCATCTAGTTCCATTTCTAACTCCACTTATTTAAATCATCCAACTTACTTCGTCATTTGACCTCTATCAATTCTTCAGCCATAGAGTGTCTTCAACTTGCCGTCCATCTTTGTCAGCATTGCTCTCACTATTTATTATTTCCATATATCCATCGTTTTACCGAATTAGTTCCTTATTAATGAAATACTTCTCTAGCTAAAGTTGTAAAAAATATTTTGCACTTCTACACCTTTATTTCTCTTTAGACATACACAATTTTGAATAAACATAGCTTCTACGATCTTTCTACATAAATCATATTCTTCATATAGTAAAACTTACACATCATTTCTAAGACACTCTGCGTCCGTATAAAATTGTTATATTTCTTGCTTTTTACTAATTTCTTATATATTTCCTATATAATGCTTTTATTTAAAGCAGTGTTTCTTACTGTCCCAGGCTACATTCCTCCCTTTGTAGTTTCCAGATCTCCCCAATTCCTCCCCATAATGATTTGTCATCTAGTAATTTATCACCATTATACTTTTATTCAGTGTTCTCTGCATTGATATCCACTGTTGGTTTTCCCATAGGTATAAAATCGGTCTCATACACATCGTAACTGATTGGATGGTGATTTTGATCTCCAATAGTACAACTCTGTCTTACATTTGTTCAATTCTTGTAAAACAGCATTGAATTTTCTTGTCATCTAGTAATTTATCACCATTTTACTTGTATTGTGTCAGTAATTGATACTATTCATGAAACTAAATTACTTTATCAATTGCAATCTGATGAAAAAAAAAGACAGTAATAACGAAATCGTCACATCACAAAACTTCGATTTTTATTTAATGCCCACTTTGGCCTGTTTGCAGAAAAGCATAAAGGACATAAAGAATAAATAGAGACACAACAATTTTTTTTGAATTACAATTCAACCAAAATTTAAACAAACCCAATAAACTTAATTATTGTCACAATCAATCATTAATATAATAATATATCAATCATTAATATTAATATATCAATCATTAAGCATATATTGCATTACACCATAACTATTATTAACAATGCATTTTTTGAATAACAAATTCACTAACATTTGAATAAACAAATCAATATAATTGCCATAATTATTAACATAATATAACAATCATTAAAGTTCATACAGCAATGCGTTATTAATGTTTACTTCTATATTATAACATTTTTTGTCTTAAGTAAAGATTCACAAAATTTTCTAAGATAGACAACAGAGTATCTCGGTTTCAACATAATCAAGTATTAAATTGTGGCCAGCCTCTTTGTGGTGTAGAGCTTTCATATATTTCATATTGCCTTGCTTGGTCCATGTCCTTGTTGCACATCCAGTTTTTCGTTTAGAAATCTTGGATTATCACTAAGGCGACTGCATTTGAAGCAGGGATATTCCATTGTCGCTTTAAAGTAGCCTACGGTAAATCATCTTTAAGATTTTTTAAATTCCATTTGGAGCTCCATTCTTCACTGAAGCATTTGATGTGACTTTTACCAGAAGCATTATCATAGAAATTAGATTTTAGAAAGAGTATGTGTTATAAAAAATTGTGTATTAATATTTTTGTAAGAAGATTTTGTTAGGAATTATTCTTTGTATACTAAATTAAAAAACGATTTGAACAATATAAAACCCTAACCAATTTCAAAACCCTGTTTATATCAATGTCATGTCTTCTTACATGTCCCTGTGTATCTTGTTTCTCATTATAAGAATAATTAATAGCACTTTCTATAAAGGGCGAAGAAAGAGAAGTATACAAATTAACCACATCAAATGAAACCATAACCCTATTCTCATCACATTTTTGCTGCATCAATTTATTTCAGAATTCCAAACTATTACCAATACTGAATCTTGATCGATAAATTCAATGTCTTTTCTTCATCAAGTAATAATTTTGCATCAACTATAATAGACATATTCCTATAAGCCACAATAGGTCTAACCTTATAAAAATTGTTTATTTTCTCCCTCTGTATTTTAGGCAGCCCTCTTAAAACAGTAAGCTTTCCATTCACTTTAATCATCAAGTCATTAATCATCCTTATCAATGATACCCTCTCTTAACAAACAATGAATTTTCTTATTAATTTTCAAAACCACTTCCCTTTCTGTATTACTAGACTCTTGAATCCCTTTCGTATTATTTAAAAAATATGTACACATATCATTGTAGTCTTGTAAATCCATAGCCACAACAGCCCCACCCTTGTCCGCATTAGTGAAAGTCACATTCTCAGCTATCCACTTAAATCTATTAACACAATGGGATTTAAGATCGACCTGGAAAACCTTAAACGCCTAAGGCTATTAAGAACTCCACCCACACTCTTGGGAGTGCTCTTTCTCTTTTCCTGATTGTCAATAAACCTCACTGGGCTTCAATCTGCGTAGCAATTTTGTAGATATCAATCTTTTGCGTTTTAATATTAAAACCAAGACCTTGCATTAATAAATTCTTCATCCCATTTAAGTGTATTTCTTTTAATGTTTAACTGTAAATTTACTTCTTTACTATAATCAACACTTTGGTGAAATCTTTGACAAAATTTCCAATTTACCTTGTTTCGAATCCATTGAATTTCTGTATATCCGTGAACGCCAAAGAACTTGTATTCAAAATCCGGGTTGTACCTGTTGTATAATTCATCTCATTAATCCTGTTCTTCCATTATATACAACTTAATCTTGCAAGTTTTACACAGTGTCTTCTCGAAATAGTCTCGTAGGCCTTCCTGCCTTTTTTTGCTGCTGCTTGCTTCCATCTGAATGAATCAAATATCATTACACACCAGAATTGTAATAATATGACTAGTCGCTGGATTCCACGATGAAACAACGTCAGTTAAAAATCTTAACTTTATAAATTATTATATACTCTAAAAATTAACTTAATTTTTCTTGCTTGAAACCTTAAAAAAAGATAAAAATTCTAAACATTAAATGTTTAATTTTTTTTTTATAATAAACTTCATTGAAATATTTGAAAAATACATGATAATATTTCATATATTCCTCTATCATTAATTTACTATTTATTTATAAATATTTACTACAGGTTGTTAAAATCTATTTGATTGTTTAATATTAATTTTAAAAGAAGTCTTGCAAGTAAATTATTGGCTTCATCTCTTTTCTCTTTATGCTTTCTATTTTGTACAGGTATTTGCTCTGTTTGGTTTGAAGTATTGGAAAAGAAATAATAATTACAATTGAAGTAAAAATATTGTTATCATAACATATTAGTTCTCATTATCAACAAATCACAATTAAAAAAATCTATGGAAACTCAATAAACAAACCAACAAAACAACAAACCAATAAACATAGCTAACAACTTTTTAACGTTATCATCATCCAATTACATTTGAATTATTAACACCATTGAAAAGGAAATTAATGAGTCTTAGTTTTGTAGATTGGCCTTGTAACAAGACTGCATTGGTCTGTTATGCGGGCAATAAACGATTGATCCACGACGAAAATTTGCATTCGAACGCAGGCAATACTTCTCTGAGGAAGAAGGAAAGCATCATAGCTAGCAGGCACAACAATGCCACCAAAGTGAAAATTGCGATAATCACGCCGATGTAACAGACCACGGTCCCAAACGGATTACTGGGATTAGCTTGGGCTAGGTGGTCACCCTCAGCTCCATTGTGATCACCCACTGGTTGGTTCTCCTTATGGCCAAGCTGGAGACTAATTAAAAAGGAGTAATATTTCTGTTTTAAAATATATTTTTTATTCTGGTTTATTTGGAATTTTTTTTTTTTATGGAATTGACTGATAAAATACATTTACCAATGCATATGGGTGCTTTGCCAATAGTGCTAGTGTTTCAGGAAAATCACGAATTCCGTTTGACATGAGTGATCTTATATTCTGCATGCCATCATTTATTTCTTTTTTAGTAAACTGTAATCTAATAATAATTATAAAGAGGAAAAACAATTTCTAATTATTGATTGTTTTGTTAAGATTTGTCTGCGTAAACGTTTGATTCCTTTGATTTCTCCTTTCCCTTTATGTAAGTTAGAAATGTAGGATGTTGAATTATTCTACGTATCCTATTGTAAACCATGTTTACTTCAATTAGACGACATATTAACTTTAAAGCGATGTTTCGCAAGGGTATCTTCTCTTGCTTCCTCAGGCTCCATTTTGAATATCGAATGTACTTACACCTTTCTAACGATCTATTTAGCGTTATTTGTCTTTATCACTAAATATTATCCTTGCATTCTTATGAAATGTCTCCAATTCCATAGATTGAAGATTTGACTTCTTCACTTTTCCTAATGGGATATGCTTTATGGACATATAGTACTTCCTCTTAGCCAACCTTTGGTTGTTGAGCCATTCGGTGACGCGCTGACCAGTATAGATGGGCCTCTTTAAAAAGATTATTGCAATAGTTATGGTTATGAACCAGAGCAGGGCAAATTTGCATTCATTATTTAATAGCCATACAACAAACACTCTGGTGACGACAGGACACGAATCCGACGGTGATGTGGGGTAAGATAATCGTGTTCCATTATTATGGATACATACTGCATAACTTGATAATTATTGGGCCTTTGCCATTCATAAATCCATTCTCACTTTTCTTTAATTATGTTTCTCTTTCTGTCTCATTGATTTCTTTGTTCCTTTGTCATTCTGTAATCATGGCAATGTTCAAGTCTTAAAGTTTATGCAGCTGCAACTAATAACAATACTTAGTTCATACATTGTTGTTTTATCCTTTAAATGGGTTAGTTGCTATTATTAATAAACCATTTAAGATACTGGTTTCGCAGTGGTGTATAAGGTTTAGTATTTACAAATGAATATTAAGGTTGCAAAATGAGAGTGGAAACTTAATGGTTTTTTTTTTTTATAAATATATTATAACACTATTTATACAAGTTCTGTTCACATGGATTTCTATATACAATTTTCTTAGGATTTAAAGTCAAAAAGCCCAAACATCAATCTTGTTTTTCTCTTGCTTCCTTCATGTTAATCCACCAGTCTTCTTAACGTTGGTCGCAAGGTCCAAATGGATAATAGTTGTGATTGGCTATTCACCTAGTGTGAACTAATTCCTTAACTCTTTTATATCCTACAATCTAATGTCTACTCATAATTAGTATGATGATTTGTAATAGGAATCGAATTATACTATTGTATATCACTAAGCCCTTTCACTTGTATGAAAAGATTCTAATTATACTTTTGTTTATCAGTAAGTCCTTTCACTTGTATGAAAAATACAGACTATTCTATCTAGTATAATTTAGCACTTGCTTACATATAACAGTGAATTATTTTATAATTAATAATTCATTTTATCAACGATCAATATATTTATTGGTACTCATTCAGCTTTCTTAATTGTAGCACAAGTTGAATTTATTTCTCAACACTCATTAAATGCTAAAATTATATAACATATCAGTTTAATCCCCGCTGTTTAAACTGTTCACACTGTTATTTTATTCAATAATTATTCTATCCTTATTGATGCTGAATCAGATCGTTCGATGTAACCTAACGAAGTTTCACATCTATTTTCTCGATAGATAAATCAATTTATTTCATCCGCACTAGATTTAAGTATTTAAAAGTTCTAATCTATGACGGAATTATTCCTATTTTGCATTAAATTAATATCGGTCGTCTTCTTATTCCAACTTCGCAAGGTGAGCTATTTTTGCACGTTCGATTCATCCATGCTTAACCAGCTATGTCCCTGGAATCTTTAATTAAGTTCATACTTACAGGATGAGTTGAGTTCTTTCTGATATATTACTTCTTACTTCGCAGATATCGTTCCATGGTGATACATCGGTAATGTCTGCCAGATATAATCGCCTTCTGTGATATAGTCTTCGTCTCAATTTTATTCAGAAAGGTGTTCAGTATGCCACGGGGACTACATTATAATTATTGTTGTTCAATATATCTTATCGCTCCCTCTGTGTGTGACGCAATGAGAGAAGAGCCAGAGGAGAAAAACCTCATTAATTTTAATCTATTTAGCCTATTAGATTATAATTTAAATTCCAATGTTCATTTCTTTTGGCCTACTACAAGCGGAGGCCAGACGAGCATTAGATGGAGAAACTCGCCCTCAGTTACGAACTGAAGAATCGTTCGAGATTTTTGTGAACGTGAGTAAAGAAATGACAAATGACGGGCAAATACTCTTTATCTTAACTAAAAAGCTGTTACATTGTTATTCCGTCGTTGTTGAAGAGTTATACTATTCTATTAATAAAGTTTCATGATCTTCTATGCAGATAATACAAAAAATAACTGTAATTAACAATTATGATTATGTATTTCTGGTTAACTATTTACAGCAAAATTAATGAGAAAAAATAAAAACAAGAAATTGATTTCAGAATTATGAAAAAAATAGTTTCATTAAGCACGAAAATGCTTTTATGAGCTGGATAAGGAAATTTAGTGTAAGAAATAATAAATGTCTGAAAAAATATAAAAGTTGCCAAAAAGATTTATACTGTTTATAAAGGAATCTCTACAGACTGCCTAGAGTACGTGTATAATTACCATTATATGATAATACTAGACTTTTACTGGAAATCAATAGAAAGGAAATGATGGTAAAAGAGAATGCTATTTAGGATATCGTTCAAACCCAGTTTAGCTAAGAATGATTAACGATATGACTAAATTGTGCTGTAGTCATTATCATTGTTCTAATTGATCTGTAACACTTCTTTGTCTTTTTTATTTAAAAAAGAAGTCTTTTCTTCTGTAGTTAATCAAAGCTACTTTGCTTTTTATTATATTATTCTTGTTTAACTTGCAAATATAAAAATTGTTAACAACCATCATTGCACAATCTGAATGTGAAAGAGATTTTAATTTATGAAACACTTAAAAAACTTACAGTAGACGTTTCGAAGCTCATATTCTTATCGAGACTTCATTTTCATTAAAACAAAGGAGCATCTGTTATTCAAACAACAAAGTAATTGGTTATCACATATTTGTTGCAGGTTAAGTTGTATCGTCATCTGTTACTATGTTTGTAGAACAATTGAAGCTGTTTTATTAATAAACATAGTTGAATAAACGAGCATCATTAATAATGAAATAAAGCCACACATGTCATAAAATATCATATTGAACTGCATTGCCGATAGAGATGTCTTGGTAATACCTTGTTTTGTTTTATATAGCTAAGGATTCATAAAAGTTTCAAAGATATGAATCTTGATACATTCCGTATATATTGGGTGGTTTTTGGATTTCGTTGGTGAACATAATTAGGCTTTTTAATTTTTTGGATTTTTTTTAATAATTTGTTTTTAGAATGATTTACATATTCATAGATTGTGTCAAGAGTAATTCCTTTAGTTTTCTTTAGACTTGAAATTGCGTTCTTCACTATTTCACCAATGTCTTTGCACTCATTATTCAAGGAAGAACTGTTTGTAGCTCTGTCTTGTTCGGTTCTTAAAACTGATTTGACGCTGGAGCTGACAATTGAGGTAACTATTGAATCGCCATTGGATTCTACTACACTTCTATTAACTGAAATTTGTTCAGTCTTATAAGTTCGGAGGTAACCAATAAACCTCTTATCAAATCTTTCTGTAGAGCTGAATAGGGTAGTGTCTTCTGACTTCCTTTCTGACATGATTACAGATTTAACTACTGAACGGTGCAAAAGAAAATGAAGAAAATGAAGAAATGATCCGTGAAAGTATTAAAATCACTATTTTACATTATTTAACAGTTTTTGTTGATTTTAAACAGTTTTGCCGTCAGTGTCGTATCGTCGAGTGACTAATTTGTCCCTGTCTCCGTCTCTAATACGGCTAGACCTACGTCAGAGATATTGGCTAATATAGCAATTGATGCATTGTCTGTGGGATTCTGTCTTCAAGTTGATTTGAAAATTAAAGTTGCTCTCCTTGTGTGCGATTTGATTCACTGGATTAGGATGAAAAGCCGCCTCATAGTGAACACAATTTACGTTCTCAACAGGATTTTTTCTGTGATAATGGGGGCAAACTTTTTTATTTTTCAAAAGATTGCTTATCTATTGAAACATACCTATGAATAATTTTAATTCCCATTTCCCAATCTACGTATATTCTTTCTTTGAAAAATGATCAAATCATCGTTTTTTCAATGTGAACAATAGGCTTACAAATTTGTCCCTGTCTCCGTCTCTAATACGGCTAGAGCTAGGTCAGAGATATTGCCTAATACAGCAATTGAGGCATTGTTTGTGGGATTCTGTCTTCAAGTTGATTTGAAAATTATAGTTGTTCTCCTGGTGTGCGATTTGATTCACTGGATTAGCAGGAAAAGCCGTCCCACATTGAACACTATATACGTTCTCAACAGGATTTTTTCTGTGACAGTGGGGGCAAACTTTTTTTTTTTGAATAGATTGCGGATCTATTCAAACATACTAATGATTAATTTGAATTCCCATTTCTCAATCTACATATATTCTTTCTTTGAAAAATGATCAAATAATCGTTTTTTCAATGTGAACTATAGGCATACTAATATGTCCGTGTCTCCATCTCTAATAAGGCTTGAGCTATGTCAGAGATATTGGCTAATATAGCAATTGAGGAATTGTTTGTGGGATTCTGTCTTCAAGTTGATTTGAAAATTATAGTTGTTCTCCTGGTGTACGATTTGATTCGCTGGATTTGAATGAAAAGCTGCCCCACAGTGAAAACAATTTACGATCTAGGTTAGTTGAAAGGAAACAAAAGCAAATGTATGAAAATCCTTTTCTTCAGTAAATATATAGAAACATAAAAATATATAATAACGCTCGAAATTGCTACCTAGACTCTTTATTTCAAATCTAAACAACAGATTCATTATGCTGTCTATAAATGAAAAACCCCGGGAATATTAATCGCCCATTGTCATTTAGTGAATGAATCATTGCTTGAAAAAGGCTGTAAGGAACAACTTGAAACATGTCTTGACATGTCTTGCGTTTTACTGATTTCAATGTATTTTTTATAAAATGTTATCCTTTGGTTCTTTAAACTCCATAATTGCTGTCCTTTAATAATTGTTGTTCCGGTTTCAGAACGTTATCCTAAGACATACGATCTGAATTAGTCAAATATAATTATACACCAGAGTTGTAATAAAGAGACTAATCGATCGATTCCCCGATGAAACAACGTTTAAAAACTTAACTTTTAATCTTAACCTGCTGGAATCCTTAAAAAAAGAAAAAAAATTTCTAAACAATAAATATTTAATTTTTTAATAACTAACCTCACTGAAATATTTGAGTATCCCATGCTAAGGGTTTGACGTATTCCTGCACTATTGATTTTCGTAACTGACCCGTATTTAGTTTAATCTCAAATCAAATCTTCATACTATTTGTTGACGAGTTTCTCGTTCCATAATCTAAAGAAAATGATAATATATGTACATACAGAAATTTATATATCTTTTTACATTATTTAGTACTTAACATAAAAATATTTTTAAAATATATTTCCAAAAAATCAAATACTTACTCTTCTTTTTAATACTATTTATTGTAATATATAGCTGTTCAAATTGAAATATCTTCTAGCTGTCAATTATAACGAAGATGAGCTAATTGTTTCTTCTGTTGTTTCGGGAACTATCAAATGATTCGGTGACAGTCAAAATCTCTGCAAATCTTCGCTTTTCGACTTCACAGAAAGACTGAATTATCTTCAGCTTTCTATCCCTCGAGCATATTTTAATTTAATAAAGGCAACAAAAGAACAATAATATTTGTTCAAGACACAACCACCAGAGAGGACTCACTTCCGGTTGGTTTGGTTTGAATTTTGAAATTTGCTTCCTGATGGTAAAATCCATAGATTCTTTGTACAAATAAAGAAAATTGAAGCTGCCTATGATTTCGTGGTTACTTACACACCTTGCTGGTAAGTGAATGAAACGTTTTCGGAGGAAATAGATAATTGACAAAGATAATTGCGCTGTTGTGAAAACTGACAACGTGGATCATTATCAAGAAATCACCGTTTTCTTATAAAATAATAAGTCTTACTAATTTTACTTTATAAAACATACTAAACTATCTGTTTTCATTGTCCGAATTTCTCTTTATCTTCAGGGAACAAAATGTGTTGTAGATAATTAAATCGGGCTTAATGATAGGAGTTAGTCCTTCAAATCAGAATGACTTAATAACTAGTTGTCGTAACTTATTTCGAATCAGATCAGAACACAAGTGAGAAGTAGTCGTTTCTCTTTCTCTATTTTCCGGATAGGTCTAATATTAAAAATTTTCAACATAAATGTATGCTTCAGAATCAGAAATTATAAAGCTAATTTTGAGTTGCTATTTTGTTTTTGTTTTTTCACCAATACTAAAGCCAGAAGCAAAGTAAACAGCTTAATTTATTTCTTTAACTTCAATGATGTACAGAAAATATAAATCTTTACATATGGTTGATATGATTAAAATAATAATCTGTTTAAATTGTTGAATTGATGTTTTTGATAGGTATTCTGTTTGAAGTTGATACTATCCAAACTCAATGGCAACGCCAAGTGAGAAATTAGTAACATTTGAATATTGTGGTTCTTGGATCCTGCGTTCACCAGAAAACACAGGAAACGCAAGTCTTCACTAAACATCGGTATATTTTGCAAAGAGCAGTTTTTTCTGCTTCTTCAGGCTGACTTACAAAGCGAAATAGAAACAAAGAATAATTTAAACAAAAATAGGCAATGTTTACAATCATTTGAAAGCTTCATGATTTTTACAAATGTGGAATAATTTAAAGTATATTTACATGATGTGCTATGCTTACGATGTTTACAATTATTGAAAAATTTCATAATTTTTACAATGGTTTTTGAATTCTTCTAATAAAAATGGACATATTTCCACTCCTTTTTGTTTATTGAAACAATGAAAACTGTTTATAA
>JAFIDM010056762.1:0-15355 GCA_023159025.1 Thereuonema tuberculata | reverse complement strand
ATGCTAACAAACAGCTGAGCATGCTAACAAACAGCTGAGCATGCTAAAACAGCTGAGCCTTAAAACTTAAGTAATATAAATATTTTAATAAAAAAATATTTATTATTTTTTACTTTAAGCTGTGGTTCGCTTTAAAATATTAATTGAAATATTTAAAAAATAAAAATTTTAAATTTGTACTCTTATCTCATTCTAACGAATAGTAACTGAGTCTTTAATAAAAAACATTCGCCTTCGTTAATTTTACAATAAAGATTTAAAATTAAATCAAAATATAGATTCTATAACTGAAATTCCATGGAATCGAAGCAAATAATGTTTAATTTTGAATTATAATTCTAATCAACTTTGTCTTCATTAGTAAATATTTAAACTATTTAAGGAATTCTGTTTTTTTTTTTTTCAGAATCATTTTAGAAGCGTAAACAGAAAAAAAAATCAAATGACACCGAATCAATTGTGTACTTTTTTTTAAGGCTGTAAATAAGAATAATATACAAATAAAAATATTGACTTTATACATAAATCAAATTAAAATGTTTAAAAAATAATTATTGGAATTCTTTTATTAGAAGAGTCATTTTTGAGAAATTGAAGAGTGAAGAGAAAACAACTCGAACTCATCTTTTTTAAATTGAGTCCTAAATTAAGATTGTTCCAAATTTTAATAAAATTCCTTCTCAGATGTTTCAGCGTCGGGTTGGAAGACGGGGAAGTCGTTACTCAGGAATCGAACCCTGATTCCCGTTAGGCCCATAACCGTAGGCCCATAACCTATCGTCGAAGGCAGACATTTGAAAGATGCGTCGCCAATTATTTTGTCAAAAATATCAGAAATCCTTAATTATTTTAATTATTTGTTAATTTCTCAAGTAGAGTTCTTATAAAATGACAGAGAAAATCATTGTATTATTTTTAAACATTATTCACGTGACGTTTCGTTGTGTTTCCCAAAAGTAAGATAACACATACAAAAATATTAGAGCATTAATCACAGGGAACAAGTTTCTATGTTCGTTTTCTGTCTTTGGTTGATTTCTTGCGTTTCTGTCACTGAAAAAAATTGAATTCCGTTCAGATGAGAATTGACATAAGAAGGAATGCTGCACGTGATTGATGCTGCTTGTTATACAAAAAGAACCTATTACGACGAGATTCAATGTTTTGGCGAAACGAAATATTATCTCTGTCTAGAATTCACAGGTCCTTAGGAAAATTTTGTAAGGAGAACTAAAAAATTAAAATTAAACATTAAGTTTCATAGAATAATTGATTTAATTAAAGAACCAATTAAAGTTTCAACAGCTTTTCTATTCCACGACATTTTAAAAATGGCGCATACTTCGTTGCTGTCGATGTTGTGGAGTGACGTCATTACTTCTGAAGCTCGTGATTGGTGGTTTGTAATGAGAAAACAAAAAAATAGGATTATCCTTATTTCCAGTTCAGCCACTGAAACCACAGAGAAACAAATCACACGGTAACATAGATCCAGTAGTAGTGAGTCTGATAAAAACATAACAGAGAAACTTCTTCCGTGAGATTTGGTCTTTTCCAGTTCTGGAACTAAAACTACAGAAAGAAACAAATCATAAGAATGAAAATGCAATTATTCAGTTGGAAACATTTCTTCTATTTTAACTCATCACGCTAAAACGGGGGAGCCGATTTCTACAAAACTTGATATGAAACTTATTAATGGTTCATTTTAAAGTATTTATATTAATATAATTTAAGTATTAAAAGGATTTTTTTTATTTGTTTTCAGAATCATTGTAAAAGCGTATACAGAACAAAAATTAGCAAATGACACCGAACCAATAGTGTATCTTTTTTTTAAGGCTGTAAATAAGAATAATAGACAAGTGTAAATAAAAATATTGACAAGTTTATAAATAAAAGAATAGAAATAAAATAATAATAAAGTAATAACCGTTCGAACTGTTTTATTAGAGAAGGTCATTTTTGAGGAATTGAAGAGTGGAGACAAGACAACTCGAGTTCATGTTTTTTAAATTGAGTCCTAAATTAACTTTTCCAAATTTAAATAGAATTTTTTCCCACACGTTTTAGCATTTTTGTAGAATGGGAGGATGATTTTTGCAGGAATGGGAAATAGAGACTAAAATAATCTGACTCATGTTTTAAATTAGGAGCATTGTAGGAAATTCTAAGGAAATCAGTCTAGTCGTTTTAGCGTGGTGCAATTTAAAAAAAGAAGAGAAATGTTGAAGTTGAAGAGAAAGACCTCGGAAGCACTGGGAAAAACGTTTCTTTTTTTAATAAATGTTAATTAAAGGTGTTCTATTACATGCCATGAAGGACTCGGAAGAGGATATGGATTAGGCTCACAACCCTTTTTAACCAACAGGACTATTAGCATTTGACAGAGGGCTGGGTGAACCCTAGGATCTGCCTGGATGACAAACAACCATGGAAATATTCTCTGATAAAGAGAAAAGACAGAAAATGAAGGTTTCATTTAGGAAGTTCTGAAATATTGAAATATTTTATAAATATTTTTTTTTGTACATCCTGAGGGAAAAAAATAAAAGAAATTTTGCCAAAGAAAAGAAACTTTTTTTGAAAAAAAAAAACAAAAACTCAGAAATATTTAAAACTATTTAACATATATTAACAAATAAATCAATTATATAGCGTGACACACATAAAACTACTCCCAATAGGTTTCAATGTATATGCTGTAGGTTACAGTTGACAGTGTTCAACGCTAATGATCATGCGCATGTGATGATATTCGCTCTGAATATTTTTCGCCATAGTCGCGCATGCGCTGATGAGTGTTGGTCGGTCTGTGTGTGAGTAATGACGTATTCAATTCCACAAGACATGCATCGAAGCTGTTCACTTCCACCACCTACTCTGAACATGATAATACAAATATATTGGCAATAATGTACAGTTAACATGAACAGGAGCAAAAGCGCTAAATAGAGTCCATTTTCAGAACCAAACTATACATAGAAACCTACTGGGCTGGTTTTATATGGCCACCGTATAGAATTGATTTATTTAAAAATATTCTTATTCCAGATTATCTAAAGCTGTTGTCAAACAAAAATAAATCGAAATTTCTACATAAAATTAAAATCATAGATTATTAATTAGAATGTTTAGAAATTTATTTGAATAAAATTCAAAATGATATAAAGCTTTAGGATAAAAATCTAGGTCTTTATTCTTATTTAAATTTTATTATAAATGATTATTTATTATCTGATATGTAATGTATGCTCATACAATTTTTAATTTCAAATTTCATGATACTTTTTATGATGGAAGGAAGGAAAATTGTTCTACAAATTATAAAAGTATTTCACTTTTCGATTTTGTTATGTATTTTTAATTCTATAAAACTTATAAAACACTTGTATTAATATTTTAGTTCCTGTATTTATTAATATTTATTTCCCTATTTTTTTAATTATATAATAATTTTCTGAACCTTTTTAGTTGAATAATGTAAAAAATCTCTTTGATATTCAATATTTAAATATGAAGACATCATAGATTGAACTTGTTTCCCTCATGAGATGTGAGTCAATGGTTCCAAATGGAAGCCAATTGATTACCTTATCTCATCTTAATACTTTCTTTTTTTAATGCTTTTGGAATCCACTTGTTAATGTAGGGAGTTCTGACTATTAGATCACTGATGCATGCATTGTTTGGAATTTGATAACTACCACAAATGAAGTAATACCAGAAGGACCAGTAAATGACAAAAACATAATGATATAAGACTCTGTAGATATAAATAATCTAATGACATCATTCTGGGAAGAGGCTAATAAGTCAAAACAAAATGTAACTCCAATAATAAAAAAATGATCAAAAAATTAAAAAAAGGTAAAATAAGCTCAAAAGCAATTATAAAAGAGTTAGAACAAAACATAAAATATTTAAAAACAATAAAGCAACTGGGTAAAATCTAATAGCTAATGAATTTATTAAGTTAGAGGAGAAGAACTAAACAAATGGATTAAAACATTATATAACAAAATAATAGAAAGACAAATCATTCCACAGGAATGGAAACAAAGCGGAGTAAAATTAATCCATCATTCATAAATACGGTATGTAGTGGGATCAATTTAAAAAATGGGACCAAACACACTAAGATAACACTAACACACATGCATATGATCAAACAGAAAAAAAGAAAAATATAGATATTAACAAAGTTCTAAGGTTAATTAGATCGCTCTTTGATTTGCAATATTTTTCTTTTAATATTAAAGTATATAAACAAACCATAGGTTTATTTATGGGTCTGCCCTCATCAGCAGTCTTAGCGGAGTGTGTTATGAAGTTAATAGATGATGAAATCTGGGAATTACAGATTATAAAGGACAATGTTTCATTTATGACTAGATATGTGGATGACACATTTTTATTGATAAACAAGGAAGAAATAAACCAAGTACTATTAAATTTCAATTCAGTTAGTAAAATGATCCAATTCACTATGGAGCATGAAATAGAAGAAAAATTGCCTTATCTAGATGTTGTGATTATCAAAAATAATGATACTTTCAATACTATGGTTTATAGAAAGGAAGTGTATGCAGGTGTTACATTAAATTTTAATACCGCAGCACCAACTTCCTATAAAACTAATGTAATAAAATTGGCTGTCACAAGAGCCTTAAGATTATGTTCAAACAATAAATTGTTAGAATTTAAACAATTAAAAAAAAAGACATTCAAAATTGCTAATTTAATGATCACTTTCATACCCAAATGTAAGGGGATTTCATGGCCGATTTTACATGGGCTGCCGTAAAATATTGAAGATTATCAAATTTAATAGCCTTATTGCGTAGATCGCTCCAAGATTTCTCCAAGATATAGTCAATCGTGATTAACACACTTAATGCCATATAAGTTATGTAATCATTATTATATTCATAATCATTATTATCAAGGATAGAATTAAAATCATTGGAATTATTAACTTTACCTCTACTAATAAACACCTTTAAGATATGATTGTTACAAGAGACAACACCTATGTTATGTAATTTTAGAAGACGCTGAATGTGGGTAAGAAAACGAGGAAAATATGGGATGGAAATACAGGGTTGTTAACATTAAAGTTCCTCTACAAAGAGTGCTCTGAAGCTCATTCTAAGGCTCCAAATGGAAAGAAATTTGGACAACAGATACTTTAAATAATATGCTCGCCATTTATTGAAAAAAGAAAGAACGAAAAAGTGGCCAATAGATAACGCTGCAGCAATAGTTAACCATAAGTAACGTAAAAAGGATAACCATGTATTACTCTAAAAACATAACTTAAATAATGCAGATTAATTATATAAGACCATCCACACAAATAAGAAAGACATCATTTATAAATCAATACATAATAACAGTGACATGTTTCGAAAATTCGTCTTCAGACTGTAAATAAATAAATATAAAACGGAAAAAACAGCTTATTAACAGCCCCACAATACAGAACATCGTAAGTATTAACAATCATTTACATAATAATATTAACGCAAGTTATAATCTAATACCCCTTTGATAGATAGTTCATTATTATAACAATTGGTGGTTTTAATAATGACTGACTCGAAGAATTTACGCAAATAATCGTCCTTTTGTTGGCCATAAACAATTGGCTTGTTTGTCATGATCCTGTGTCCGGTATCTCTCTGATGCCTTGCCGTTAGATACTTCAAATCTCTATTTTCAATAGCAGTACCGTGCTCATTCATTCGAACACTGGTCCGTCTTCCCGTTTCTCCTATGTATTGACAGTAAGGGCCCCCCATTTTCACATTGTATTCCATAAATTGTGTAGAATTTGTCCAAATTATTGATTTTCTTCTTGTTACTGTACATTAACTTTTCAAAGGTGTTTTTAGCTTTATAAGCTAATTTTATGTTGAATTTTCCCAGTAATGGTGCTAATCCAGCATTAATGTCCTCATCATATGGTAGTGATATGTATTTTATTTCAGCTTTATCTTCTTTATTGATGTGCATTTTATGTCTATTGTCCTTTAATGTTTTATTAATCACCTTATTTATGAAAGTCACAGGATAATTATTACAAGTGTAAATATTACGTATATTTTGTAATTCTTGTATAAGTAATATTTCATTGCTACAGATATTAACTGCTCGGTTAATGGCCCATCGTAATGAGTTAACCTTATATCTTGATGGAACCGCAGCTGTAAAGTTCAGTCTAATATCTGCGTTGGTTGTCTTTCTAAAAATTGTAGTTTCAAAACTCTGATTACATCAATGACCAATACATCGAGAAATAGTAATTTACAATCTACTTCATTTTCCATAGTGAATTGAATATCTTTGTTAACACTATTAAAAACAGTTAAGATTTCATTAGCGTAATTCTTATTAAGAATAACAAATGTGTCATTTACATATCCACAGAAATAATCAATATTACATTTTATAATATCCTGTTCCCATAATTGATTTTCTATGCAGATTATGTACTAAAAAGTAACACATGAACTAGTTTGTATAAAAAGTAACACAAGACGGAAGCAATTCCGTCAAATTCGACTACTTTAAAGTTCCGCTCCACGTGCCGAGTTCGTCACTGGATACATGTCGCTCTCTGATTGGAGGTCACATCACGGTCGTGCGTAATGTTATTTGCATACTGTTGATTCCAGCTCTACAAAAGAAAAGAAAGCTCTTCAACAGCATTAGATGGTTATCGGCACTTCACGAGCAATTCCAATGTTGCAGGGAAAAGTGCTATTGAAGAAGTTGTTTTATCAGAACAATTACAATGCAGCTGCGGCTTTCAGAGAATTCCGGCGTCAGAAGGATCCCACCCAAAACACTTCGTGTAAAAGAAGTTGCCAAGACTCACATGTCATAATGCTTTCACTGTAAACAAGATGAGATCTCATGTAGAGCCAAGCCCCTAACTCTACGAGGCCTAACTCTAAAAACCCTATATCTTGGTCAAAAAGTATGGCTTGGCCGTTTCGTGGCTGTCACACAGACAATCCCATGGAGTTATGTAAAGGATATGGAGTATGCCAAGGCATACTTTTTGACAAGATAGTAGGGTTTTTAGAATTAGGCCCCCTTGTAGAGTGAGGGGCTTGGCTCTAGATGAGATCTGATAACTTTTTAACAGTGAAAGCGTTATGAGCATCTTGGCAACATATTTTACATGAAATGTTTTGGGTGAGATGAAATAGTTCCATGAAACGGCCAAGCCATACTTTTTGACCAAGATATAGGGTTTTTAGTGTTGGGGCTTGTAGAGTTAGGCCTCGTAGAGTTAGGGGCTTGGCTCTACATGAGATCTCATATCTTTTTAACAGTGAAAGCATTATGAGCATGTGAGTCTTGGCAACTTATTTTACACGAAGTGTTTTGGGTGGGATTTCATTTCTTTTTGTAGGATGAGATCTTATAACTTTTTAACAGTGAAAGCGTTATGAGGATGCGAGTCTTGGCAACTTATTTTACATGAAATGTTTTGGGTGGGATTTCATTTCTTTTTGTAAGATGAGATCTGATAACTTTTTAACAGTGAAAGCATTATGAGCATATGAATCTTGGCAACTTATTTTACATGAAATGTTTTGGTTGGGATTATCTATTACATCTAAATTTAGTTTTAAGATTATTTAGAAAATGGATTTTTTTTCAATACCCTACTTTTCTGTTTTTCTATTGGTCAACTTGTTTATACAAGCTGTTTGCACTTTTGTAAGAAATCACATTATTACACAGTATTATTTAGGCCGAAGCATTGAGGGTACGACGTATTTCAGATCGTAATAAAATCCAAAGTATAAAAGCTAGATAAATGAAACTTAGCGTATTTCATTAGTATGGTAACTGCATCTTATCCTGAAAATTTGAGCTCTCTAGTATTATCCAGGCCGAAGCTATGAGGGTTCGATAATACATAACCAGACCCCCCCTTTATGAGGGGTTGGAATGTGAAAGTTACGGATTTCTTAATTTTTTTGTTGTTTGTGTGCTAATCCTAACCTGCATACCAAATTTCAGCTTTCTAGGACTTCAGGAAGTACCCTAGAGGTTTTGATGATCATGAGTCAGTCAGTCAGTGAGTGAATGACGGAATCGACGTATTTTAGGTATTAATAAAATCCAAAGTATAAAAGCTAAATAAATGAAACTTAGCGTATTTCATTAGTCTGGTAACTGCATCATATCCTGAAAATTTGAGCTCTGTAGTATTCTCTAGGCCGAAGCTATGAGGGTTCGAAAATACGACGAAACACTTCCAGAAAAGGTACGTAGTGCCCTTCCTGCCTTCGGCTCGTCTTGGCGGGGGCACTGCCGTGCCCCCAGATATAGGGCATGGACCAAATGAAATACTTTAAGGATTTAATTACTTTTTTCAGAATCTATAAATAAAATACCAAAACATTCTTATCACCAATATTTCATTCTTGTTATCCAAGAACTTTATCAAGATACAGTGAAACCTCCACTAACGGACACTCCCGAAAAGCGGACACCCCCCAATAGCGGACAATTTTGCAATCCTCAGTCCCTTAATATAGACGTTTCCATGTATTGACCTCCGATTAGCGGACACTCCCAATAACGGACAACATTCTACAGAAAATGAATGATCTTGTGTTGTTTTTCAAAAGCAATAATATCAGGCTACAGTTGTACATAGCGTCCAGAGGAAATTTTGAAATTATGGATCACGAACTCCAACGAAAACTCCAAACACATCAAAGTTCGGAAACGGAGACAAGTGCGATTGACTCTATTGTCTTCGATTGGTTTTGCGCTGCACAAGCAAAATACATTCCCATTAGTGGGCCATTATTGCAAGAAAAGGCGTTGGAAGCAAAGTTAAGGCCTTGAAGGCCTTGCAAAGTTAAACGATTTAAATATTCATATTGAGAAACATGTTTTCTTTGCAAAAAAGAAATGTCACTGATTACTTTAGTTAATAAAATTAATTTTCTAATCCGTTTGTCTTACTTAAAATAATGACAAAATTAATACTGTAATTAATTTTGTTATTATTTTAAGTAAGACTATTGGAGTAGCATTCATTTAAAAAGGAAAATAGTAAACAGTTTGCAATTGTTCATATTTTCTCATAGGGCAATGTTAATTGTAGAAATTTTAAGATTGTACGAAATTTTTCATTAAATGGCATGTTATAAGCTAAAAAATGAAAAAAAGATAGTCCTCCCCAATAGCGGACACCTCCCAATAACGGACGAAACTTCCGGTCCCGTGACTGTCCGCTATTCGGAGGTTTCACTGTATTTATAAACCATTTAAATATATAAATGATTCTTTTCTCACATATTCAAAATCATTAACAAAAGAAGAATGTGACACTCTACATAAATAATCAAAAGTTAAAACACGATAACATATAACACCAAATAATGATTAAAACAATAATCAAATAAATTAACAATCTTTCAAATAACAGACTTACTGCCATTTGAATAATTTCCTTATACTTAAATCTTTATCTATAATTTTTTTGAAAATTCCATAGGAAATATCACTGATCTCCAAAGACTTATCCTTCTTCATGCATTTACTACTATTACAAGATCGACACACAAGACATTCTCTTTCTGCATGCAGTCAGTGGGTGTGACACTACGTCAACCCCCTTCGGACAAGGGAAGTAGGAGGTTTGCAGAATTTAAGAAGGAAAACACTTCCCTACATCACCTTGCAGCTGTGTTCAAAGACCCAGATTTCCGAGGCAGGCCAGAAGTTTCTGGTGGCACTGTACGGGTGGAACATGGAAACAGATTTCCTCGACAACCTCCGATATCAATTTTTTACGAAGTCTGACGCCAAACTGAAATTCCAATTGGCCAGACTGCCACCTACCAAAGACGCGGCCACCCACCATGTTTTTCGAACCTACCTCCAGGTCCAGACGTGGCTGGGTATCGATATTGTACCGTCATCGTCAGTTTGGGGGCGGTTGCTGACGAAACGAGGGATCGTCCCATCAGGAGCACACGTAATGCAGCCCCGGACAGCATACTTAACATCATCTCTTGTAAATGCAAGAAAGGGTGTAGCACTGTAGCCTGCAGCTGCAAGAAATTTTGCACTTTTTCGAAGTCCTGTATCTCGGTATCCATGGGGGTCAAAAATAAGTTTGACTAATGAAAATTGAAGGAAATTTAATCCTCTACAAATTACTATTTTAAAGTTTTCCGCTAAAATCAATCATTTTCGAAATATTTCGAAAAAACTGAAAAAAGTGCAAAAATTTTGCGGTTTTTCGCCCTCCCTCAATTTTCTACAAGGTATTTTTGTTCTGAAAATTGGGTATAGTACTACTGAACACCAACAAACAACATCCCAAAGTTTCGTTAAATTCAGAATTTTTTCTAGGTAAAAAGTATATGGCGACTGGACTATTTTAATAAAGCACGACTGCAACATTATCCTTTTAGTCTCATCTTTACATTCCTATAAAATATCCACCAATTGATCAAGATCGTGACCATGTCTATCGCAATGGTCTTCTCATTCCGATATACCTCTCCTCTTTTTAACAAACACTGTACAGTGTTCCCATACCCGTTCTTATAATATTATTTATAGAAGCTGATCGTTAAAAATTTAGAAGGATATAAGAAGTTTTAAACTTTTTTCAGAACTTTAGAAAATGAAAATCACTGACTTTGTTTTTAACAGATATTTTAATTTTAAAGAAAAACAGTGGCTATCATTTGTATTATTTAGACAGTCTTAAAAAAATGAAAGTGCATAGTTTTAAGGGATGTAGGCTTCAAGTTCTTTCAGATTCTTGTAATTGATGTAATTTGTTAGATCTTAGTTATATTTGTTACTGGTTAATGATGTCTGATTTTGTAGTTTATTAATTTCAGTGGTAGTTTTTTCTTCTATTAATAAATTTTGTTCATTATCTTATAATCTAAACTGCTGCTTATAGCAAGTTACTTCTGGAATAATTTAGAAAACTACATTTATTCCGTAATTGATCCATACGAAGCATTTTTAGGGATGTATTGGTTTCCTGTGTTAAAAAAAATAAAAGAAAGGTTTCCTCTTTACCAACTTCCCTGAATAATGATAATGAGTGTAGTTAGGAACGACCTTCTTTAAGTTATTTTATATCTCAAATCGTTTCATCTATTCCAGCTGATGAGAGGTGAAACCTCGAAATAAATGTCCTTCCAGCTTCAAAAGAGGTACACGCATTCTAACTCTTTACTATTGTGCGTTTTCTTTGTTTTTTGGTTCATGGAAATACCTCTTTTATTTATATGGTATGGTATCCTTGTATACGTAACAGAAGTTATCTTGTAGATTCTATTGTTGTTGTCAGGCTTTCGGAGATATTTGAAATAAAAAAGTTCTTCGAAGCATGGGCTGATAAATAATTGTTGATATTTATCTTGTAAAAATAAATATTTACTGTTTCTTGTTTGAAATTTATGTTTTTCATTTTTTTTTTCATTAATTTCCATAGGTAACTGTGGTGAAAGATAAATATCGTTTGTTTTATTCGAATAAATCATTTTACTTTTTAGAGATATTAACGTTTTACGTTTTTCTTTTACTAGTAATAAAGTTGAATCTGTATATATATTACGTAACGAACCAAGCCTTTGCAAACATTGAAGCATTTTTTAAATCATTTCTACTAAAAATGCGTGAAATATAATCACTATCCGACAGGTATTTTCAATCAGGATAGATACTGCCAATTCATTTCTTCGGTTTTAAACTAAAGTTTAAATTGACAGATAAATTTTCATGTTAATTTTTCCGGCAACTTTCATTGATATAAAAAAGAATTACGCTATTATTAAAATCCGAGCATTGTCTTGTTGTTAAGTCGTGAGGATTTGTGCTATTGTTTAAAATTTATTTGATACGAAAACAGCTGCGGAGCTAATTTTCAAATAATCAATTTCATTCAGTTTCCTTTTAGCCAATTTGTATTATTAATCTGTCATTTTTGACGGCCATATCTGCTAGATATTTATATAATCCCTAAAGGCTCTGCAGAGCCAAATTAATGAAATCTCATTTTTATGTATTTTTAAAAGAACTATGTTTTAAATGTAATCTATTACAGATAATTTAAACAAGAAATTTTAAAATTACTTAAACATAGGTTTTTGTTTATCTTATTTATACAATAGCAACATGGAATGTCCGTGGAATGAGTCTGGGCAAAATGGACATCGTCAAACAAGAAATGAGGAGACCAAATATAGATTTACTCGGTGTTAGCGAATTGCACTAGAAGGACAGTGGTCACTTTCAGTCTGACAACTTCTTTGTGTATTATTCTGGTCATCAAGATCAACCACCATTGGGTAACCTAATCAAATTTCGCGAGAGACTTTCCATGAATTTTCTTGGTGATGATTTTCTGGGGTAGTTCGCCATTTCTTTCCCCAACCCTCACCTTTTGCATGGTTTTAGGGGTTTGGACACAGTTAGTCTCACTTCTCGGTTCAGATCTGTATGGCTTGGGAGGCTCTTCTGGTAGCACTGCTACCGCCAGCATAGCTCTAAACTTCATTGAAGCACTCAAGCCCCTCCGGCACGACAAGCCCTGTGTCCATGGAGGGGAATGTATAGATAAGATAAAATGGTGCCCAAAAAAGACATTATTTTCTTAATGGGCGATTTTAATGCTAAAATCGGCAATCAAAAAGAGGGAAATATTTTTGGGCAATTTGGATTGGGTGAAAAAAATGAGTCTGGAGACCATCTAACCCAATTCTGTAATGAGAATCATTTCTGGATCGCAAAAACATGGTTCAGGCAACCAAAACGCCATCTGTACACCTGGAGAAGCCCTAATGGACAGCATAGGAACCAAATTGATTCCATTCTCTGCAGTGCTTTTCGCGTGCTTTTTGCGTACAGTTTGCAAAGAGGCGTGTGATTGCGCTATTCCCTTTCGCAAAATCATTTTTAAAAACAGGGTTGGATATCGGTGGTGGTCTACTGGTTACGAGAGTTGAAAGCCAAGGCTAGGGCATGGTGGAAGAGGTATTTCAGAAGTAGGGATACACATGAGAAACGTGCTATAGGGATGAAATGGAGGGAGTCCAAGGCAAATTATCGCAAGGTATTGAAGCAATCTAAATGGAATTCGTGGAAGAGTTACTATTAGAAGGAAGCCAATAGTGATCCTTTTGGCTTTCCTTTTAAATTATTGACCAATAAATTGGATACTCAAGGATATTCGAAAACAGTCAGGGTAAATGCTCTTTCCTGGACCTCTTCCACGGACGATACTTCTTACAGAGTATTTTCCTGAGGATTTACTTGAGGAAGATGATTCTCTTGCCTCTACTGTTGGAATGATCAATACAATTTATATGATACTTAAAGTGGAGAATAAAGTTCAACAACATGTACTTCAAAATTTTTAATAATTTGGATTTGGAATTCTTTGCAGGTATTGATGTGATTCTGCTCGGGCTCTTTCCTTTATTTTCCATGTATGTGGATATTATTGGGTCAAACTTATTAATGTTTGGAATGCGGTGGTCTGGAAAAAGGCCAAGGATGTCCTTATTCTGAAAGGGGCTGGTTGTTTAATACCTATTTGTATTTTACCTGTCATCGGCAAGGTTTTCGATAAGTTTATTAATAACAGCTTTATTTTTTTTAGAGAATAATAATTACCTTTCGCCTGAGCAATTTGGATTACGTAGAAATCGCAGCACCTTTATGGCAGTTGGGTCTCTTCTGTCTTTTGTCCGTTCATTTAAATCTTTGGGACAACTGTAGATGTGATTTCTATTGATATTACAAATGCTTTTAACAATGCATGCAAACCCATGGTTTTAAAATTTTTAAAGAAGATTAATTGCCCTAGTAATTTATAGTATCTAATTTCTTCCTTTTTCTCTGAAAGAACTGTTGTTTTGGGTTCTTCCTGCCGTTGGCAATATGGGATGTCCACAGGATAGTAATTTGGGGCCTACTCTGTGGCTTACTATTATGGAAGAATTATTTTACCATTTTATTTTAGTATCTAGCAGAGGGAATATGAGGCAGAAGGTGGCATTGACTTAGGCCACAAGTCCCATAAAATTTAAATTTTCCTAATAGAAGGGGCACTAAATTATCTTGTCATCAGCAAAAGTCTATGTTGAGTATGTGGGCACATGATAACAAGCTTTCAATTAATGAAAGTAAGCAAACATTTTAGCTGGACAAAATAAAGCTGTTATCAAGAGACCCTTTTAAAGATTAACAATGGTAAAATTAAATTTTGTAAAAATTTAAAATATTTAGGGGTAACATTAAATTCTAGTTTAACTTGGACTAACCATTTTGATATTGCTAAGAAAAAGATTGCCGTCAGACCACAACTCACAAACTTTGCTCGTAAAAATGGAGGGCATGGCTTCGAAGATTAGGAAACTCATTTTCAATTCAGCAATTAAAACTAAGGTACTTTATGCTGCTGAAGATTGGGGCGACTCCGCTGATCAGACCAAAGCTAAAAAGACGTTAGATAGCATTGTTAGACCCTTTTTAATTGCTACAGCACAGAATGGTCTCTACTGAGGCCTTATGTTCGGTATGGTATTGTTTCTATGTGGATCCAGGCATGTCAGATTTACAATCATTATGAAAGAATTTCTGGTGACTTACATGTCCAGAGGATCTTACCATCCCATTGGATTCATCCGGCATTTATTAATCCGTTGAGTATTAATAATTGGGAGGATAATAATATGCCGCTTGATATTAAAATCTACAGATGATTCTATGGGTGATGGCTGTGTTGGCCTCTCTGTCATCTTCAAGGATCCCATGATTGCATTTTTGACATAAACAAGGAACGCTCCCTGATTCTTCGTCTGTTTTTCAGGCGGAGTTGAGGCGATTTCCCAGGAAATCAATATGTGTCGAAACTTATGGTGTATCAGTATGGTTAAAATCGCAGTTATTTGGGATTCCCAGACTGCCTTAAAAACTATCTCTATGTGTTGTTATTCTTATATTACGAGTAGAGATACTTTTTTCAACATTAGGGAACTGTCAGCTGGTAGGACTGCAGTTTATTTGTTTTGGGTTAAGGCACACATTGGCATCCGTGGAAATGAAGAAGCCGACAGGAAGGCCAAACGGGCTTGTTCTCTCGATATCATTACTTTTTCCTGTCCTTTGCCAAGATGTCTCTCTCATCGCTTAAAATGTGTTTATCAATTAAGAATCTGGCAAAACCAATGGGAGACTGCCATTAATAGTAGGCCACTCTACAGATTTGTTAAGAAGGTTGACGACAAAGTTCTTTTTTTCTGATTTTGTTGTCAACCAGTTTTTAACGGGGCACGGAAAT
>JAFIDM010056761.1:0-15358 GCA_023159025.1 Thereuonema tuberculata | reverse complement strand
TTGCAGGACGAAACGGCCGTCCCCAATTCCCTCCCATAATTAGCCCAGAAAGGCAATTTTGCTTTATTCTTGGTGCTGTTCTTGTTTATATTCTTGTTTTCTAATGAAATTCCAGCACGATAAATTCATATTTTTGGTAAAAATTACTGTTATTAAAATTAATGGTTTTTTTTTAGATTTCACATGATTCGGTAATTTTACTTCGTATTCTGGCTACCGGATGTAAACTGAGACCACGATAACTATAGAGCTTCCTACACTTTGAATTGCTGTAGATATTCGTTTGAAAATCGATCCTGATTTTTCAGATTGAAAAATGACGACATACACTGTCCGGCCACTTTATTAGTACACCCCTGCTGTGCGCACAAATGCTGTGTCTCTCAACAACTCTTCAAGACGGAAGGGGGGGGGGAGGGTAGCAATGTCATGGTATGGGGGATGTATTCCTGGCACACGTTGCGTCAATTGATACCTCTGGAGGCACGTCAAAATGCTAGAGGGTACGTAAACATCGTAGCTGACCAAGTGCAACAGTTTATTCTCATGCAGATGGCTGCTTCCAGCAGGATAATGCGCCGGTGCACAAAGCCCGCATCACTTTGGGATGGTTTGAGGAAAATGACGACGACTTTTCCTTGCTGCAGTGGCCCGCTCAGTCCCCGGATCTCAGACGATTGAAAATTTGTGGGATGAGCTGGAACGGGCTGTTCTCTCGAGGCCTACATCTCCATCAAATCTTCAGGAACTGCATGACACACTCATGTCTGCATGGTACACAATACCTCAAGAACTTTTTCAGCATCTTATGGAATCCATGCTCGACGAATTCAGGGTGTTTGAAGCGCTAAAGGAGGCCCAACACGCTACTAGGTAAGTGCACCTAATAAAGTGACCGGACAGTGTATATTCGTCCTATAGTTCGCTCCCCTACCTTTCCACTTTATCAGCTTCAGTGATTCTTATGTTTAAAATTCATTATTATTCTTATTTTTAGCTCAATGATAAATACACTTATGTGAAGATGTCTATAGGAGTTAAAGAGTGTCAAAACTTCAGATGGGAAGCCAGAAAAGATCACATCAATATAACCAGCACATCGTATTTTCCTAATGGGTAAGAATTCGAATTTTCTCTTTATTTTTATTAGTTAAATTTACTATTGCTTCTATTTCTATTTTATTATTATTGCTAAACCAAATTTTTATCACAAAAATTACAACTTGTAGACTAAGCTATTGAAACACCAAGCTATTGTTAAAAACAAACCAAAAGTGATCTTGTTTCTAGACAAGAAATCCTATGAGCGAATGGTACAGAGTTCACAAAGGCTTATTAGGTGTATTAACGACATCTCCAAATGAATTTACATCATTACTCTTAGAAGTATTCTAATTAGTTCAAGCAAAGATTGATTTACAGTTGAATGGGTTTTATAGGAAAAAAAATTAGAACATTATTTTGCATGTGTATTCCTGAATTGGTATGTGTATTCTTAATTAATCTTCCAATCAAATTCTTCTGTGTAAGAAATCTATAAAAACAAATGTTTTCATTTAATAAATTAATTCAGTTCAATTACAGAACTTGACTGGTTGTTTTTAAATCCCAAAGACTCTCCCACAAACAACATTACAATTTTGGTGCCGAAACTCAAGTCTTTGCTGCTACAAGCCGAGGAAACCTCATTATTTTCCACTACAATAGAAGACTTCGTGGACTCCCGCCACTGGCATTTATGATAACCGAAGCTAAATCCACCCAAAGCTATAAAATCTCCGTCGAACCTTACACTATCGACGGTACAGAGAACCAATAATCTGTTACGCCATGCAGGTCGAAGACCCCATCCGATGACTCTGATTACAACCCCATAGCCAATACAACTCATGAGACAGCCACACTATTGAAGAACGTCTACATCGACCACTCCTCCCATAACTGAGGAACGCCTGCAGAGCCTCATCAGCTCTCAGCTGATTCTCGCCGAAACTCAACAACTGTTAGGCCTACTGAAGAAACATCGAACCGTATTTGATCCCCCAAACCCAGAAATAACACTCCATTTGAACGCAACGCACCGAATTAATACTGAAAACCATCCAGCGATCAAGCAAAAACTCTATAGAGTATCAGCTAAAGAAACCCAGTTATTCACAACGCAATCACCAAAATGATTGTTGAATCAAGGAGTCATTACACCCTCACAAAGCCTTTGGAGTGCTGCCATAGTTCTCGTGCGAAATAAAAACAGCAATTGGCGGTTTGCTATTGACTACAGATCGGCTCAACGCCGTTACAAAAAAAAATCTTTACCTGTTGCCTCAAACTATCGACGAATTAAGACTCCGAACGAAAAGCTAAATATTGATACTTCTCCAGAATTAGCCTGAGTACCAGAAATCGGCAGATCAAGATAGGTGAAAAGGATCGCGAGAAGACTGCATACGTTACACATGATAGTTTCTACGAATTCAGTTCGGACTATGCAATGCTCCAGCCACCTTCGAACACACCATCGACGGAGTTCTAACTGGATTGAAGTGGTCGAGCTGCTTATGCTATCTTAACGACATCATTATCTATGCAAAAGAATTCGACGAACATTTCAATCGATTGGAAACCGTTTTAGGATGCATCAACGCAGCTAACCTGCACCTGAATCCCAAGAATGTTCTTTTGTCGTGGAGTGTGTGAAGATTCTCGGACACGTCATTCACAGCCATGGGATGCGCCCAGATCCGGACAAGATAGAAGGAGTATCGAACTTCCCGCCACCCATCAAACAAGTACGGACCTTCTACGACCTCTGTTCCTACTACCGTATATTCATCCCGAATTTCCCGGTGATAGCACACCCACTGTCATCATTAATGCAAAAGTCGACGCAGTTTACTTGGGATCTGCCACAAAAAGAAGCCTTTGACCTACTGAAATTAGCCCTAAGGATGGAGCCCATCTTAGCCCACTTCTAAGACATTGCATATACACATGGATGCATCGAACCACAGAATCGGCACTGTATTGGTCCAGATACAAACGGCCTTCAGTGATTGATCGCCTACGCCGGCAGGACACTAGGCAAACCCAACACAACTACGGGGCCACCCATATCTAGCAGTAATTTGGGTTGTCGCAAATCTTCGTCCTTACCTCTACAGCTTTCCTTTCACAGCTGTCACCGACCATCACGTACTTTGCTGGCTCTCAAACCTCAAGGATCCCTCAGGGAGGCTAGCAAGATGGGCCCATCGGTTTCAGGAATACAAGATCACCATAGTATACAAATCTGGAAGAAACATCTCAACGCAGATTGCTTATCCCGTTATCCCGTCTCCAGACTGAAGCCAGTGGAACATTTACAGCCATTACCGATGAAATAGACCTAGCTGCTAAATAGCGAGAGGATCCCGCCCTTCTCAAGGATCTACCATGGACCTGATGAAAACCAAGCATCCTGATTGCTGTGGATTCGAACTGTACACCGAAGAAGCTATGAGTCCACTTCAAAATCCCTTCTCCTTGTGATTGCACCGCATCTCCGGAGAGACGAAATAGACAGCTGCCGTGATTACTCGACAGCCGCTCACCTAGGAATCACGAAGACATACACCCATGTTCGACAGCAATACTTCGGCCCGCCCAGCTGAAGACCGTTCGGAGATTTGTTACCTGTTGTTTGTTCTGCCAGCGCCGCAACGGAAACTATAGTCGACCTTCAATGAACCGTTACATCTTGTGGGAATAGATTTGCTAGGACGATTCCAACGTCAACAGCCGGAAACAGGCGGATTATAGTCGTTGTGGGCCACTTTAGAAAGAACTCCATTACCCGGCCTCTAACAAATGCAACGGCTTCCGAAGTGGCAAACTTTTTCACGGAAGAAGTTGTTCTTAAATTTTTCCTTGCATTCTACTCTCCGACTGTGGGCCGCAATTCATTTCCGCCACAGTACAAGAGACGCTACGACTGTTCCAGACGATTCATCACTAAGACATCCCGTATCATCCCGAAAGGAATGGACTGACGGAAAACTGAACCGCCGTGGAATCTATATACGTTGATGTAGAGCATAGGAATTGGGGCGCCATTCTGCCATTCGTTACGTTCGCGTACAACATCTATTCAGAAAAGTACCGAATGTAGACCATTTTATCTACTCCACGGACACCTGCCCTCCACATGTATTGATACATTTCTCCCAAACGCCATTAAACCCGCAACAGACTACCCGATCATGTTAAAAATCAACCATCGAGGAGAGCAACCAATTAGCCAAAATAAACGTAGAGTCAGTACAAGAAGTCAACCGAAAATCCTCTAACGCCCGCCACCGATTAGTCAGTTACCCCACCCAGAAAGTTGGACTGTCCGAAAAGCTTCTATGTTCCTGGTATGTTCATCGTTTTACGCCAAACTTCATCCGTCACATACGAAGTTGTTCCATCTCCTGGATATTCCATCAATCGAGCCGACCTAGAAATGGTTCACATTACCCGTATAAAGCCCTACCTGACAGAAGAACCATCTATACCTGTTCCACCCATCTGTCCGACACCCGACGCGACGTAAGCAATGAACCCACAACTACGCTGAAACCCTCAAGTTCCCGCACAAAGTGAAAGTGCAAATTAAATTTATTTAATTTATTTTCTATTAAATTTTGTTTGGTATCATAATTATCTCACTGATAGGAAAGTGCTGTCAAAAATCATTACATTCGTAGATAATTTTTACGTCTTTTTCTCATCTATCGTAATTTTCTAATAAAAAGTGTTTATTAATAATATTGTCATTTATATTTTAGAACCATCAAGAGGGCAGATATCTACTCCTACAAATTCAATGACAGCTATATGTTTACTTTACACCGTGAAGAAGGTATGTTATTTAATATACAATATTGAGTTTCATTCCAGTCCTGTCAGCTTTCTGAATAAGGATTTAATTGTCGTTCCCTCGGCTACAATCATTTCAGTGTGATAAAGCTTCTTAGAAAATGGTTTTAAATCGATGTCCAAAGTCTTTGAGAAAAGTGAAGCAGTGTTTTCTGAAACGATGAATTTCAATATCATTTTCAGCTCATCTTCTAAGCGCTCTAAGTAATCCTAGAAATAAACAAACGAATTAAGCTCTTATGAGTATGATGTGATAATAATCATGAAATATGAATCATACTTAGAGGTAGATTCTAATTAATCCAAGCAGGGTTTAAAGTTGAATGAGTTTAGAGAAAAAGAAATTAGAAAGATACTTTGCATGAATGGATAGCAAAAACAGATTAAAAGGCGTTTATCCTCGGTACTACCTGTTCGTTCAAGGAAAATCCTTTACGTTAAGATAAAAAACATAACGAATTTAAATTAATTAACTAATTAAACTTTGTTAATGGATATTTTTATTGGTAACCTTTTGCAAAGTTTATTGTTTGTGAATTTTTGATGAGTTGCAATTATTCAATAAAAATACATAAGGAAAAAAAAAATAAAGGAAGACATTCTATTTAATCAGTGAAGAGAGAAACAATGAACATGGTCAAAAAATTAATTTATAATAATAAGCGTATTATTGCGTGTTATTGCACGATGTCTTTTTTTTTTTTTTAATTTTGTACCTTCTCTTATTTTTAAATAATTAACTTCAAAGGTGGGATTGTGATCCGAAATTGTCCTCCTTTTATCACCGTCATTGTATGAAATTCATCCAATCAGTTTGAGAAGATTCTCACCAGAGGGTTTAGTTACTACTTAATTGAAGATTCACTGCTCATGAATATTACATAATAATATTCAAATTGTCATGAACGAATTGAAAAGCTATCACACTTGATTTTGGTTGGTTGTTTTTTTTTGTGTGTGTATGTTTTTATTTTATTTTATTTTATTTCGAATTTCGCCGCATAACAAATCATTATCATCAGTAGAAAACAAATGCGATGGTTTCATATTCAATTAAGAAAATAAAAAAATAGAAGAGATTTGTATTTATTTTCAAAACGACAAAACTTACAGACATAATATTTACAAGCTATAAAATCCGTTACCACAGCTAAATGATATATTTGGAAATACAGTATAAGTATATAAATTTTCATTGGCACAATGAAGTGATTCCTTGCAAACTAATCGCGAGGCAATCACTTAGTTCTTTATTTCTCAATTGATCTGAAACAAAGGAGCCCTGAATTATAATTTAAAATATAGCTCAGAATTTAATGAAATCACAGCACGAATAAATCTATTTAGGTATTGTAGGGGTGTAATTATGTAGCAGAGGTAATTTTTTTTTTAATAATAAGCACACACACAGACACTTGAGTATATTTCAATAATTTATTGAAATATAAAATAGCAGAAGTATGATTATAAATTTACTAAATGTCCTTGTATTGAAACAAGAGTAATAATGATTAATGAGTCAATAAAGTTCTTCAGGTAAGTAATAGCAAAGTTCTTTACGAATAGGAATCTTCCCGCAATAATTCGCACTTCACGTGTCACCTTATAATATTGAATTATCGATCCGATAATTCACACAGTTAATAATAATAACTTTGTCAACTCGACAAAAATAATTCTTTTGCCTTGAATAAATAATAATAGTAATAAATTGATGCACAAACTAATTCTTAGTGGTTGAATAATAATGAAGCACTAATATCATTGAAGTATCTCCAATAATAGGGTATTATATATTTCTCTTCAATATATATCAGAAGCACTTTCTTCAATATACACTCTTTGTATAAAATATTCGAACTGAATATCTAATAAATATCGATGCACTAAATAGTTTATTTCTTTACTTTCACAATAATAAACTTCAATTATCGCAATAACGCTTCTTAAATAATTAAGTTCGAATTCACTTCTCTGTTTAATCACACTGTTCCCTCTTCAAATCTCTACTCTGATTTTCTTGAATTGCCCTTCGCTACAATAGTAAAGTAAATGCGGTCCAGTCAAACTTTCCTGTATTTTGGAATGCATTTCCATCCATTCAAATTTCAAATTTCGTTGCAGACTTTCCATTCGGTGCCTCTCCTCCCATGATGCATTATGTTTCCTCGGGCTGGCGCATGACGTTGACTGCTGACGTTGTTCAGACCATTCCACTTTGACATCTGGCGGTGGTCTCGAAGGGAACATTGATTCTAACAACTTACTTTAATTTTACTCTTACACACTGCCCAGAACGAGGCAGCGCCTTCACTTTTATAGCATAAATCGGCGACGTCATAATTATTCAAAATTATTTAATTATTCACTTTTAAATAATAAGAGATTATATTCAAGCAAATATATAATAATTAATTCGAGTAATAATATTAGTTAAGTTCTACAGATATATTTTAAAAAGCAAATAAATACAGTAAAACCCCGCTATTACGCTCGTCAAGGGACCTTGATCTACAAGCGTAATAAGCGGGATAGCGCTATAGACGGGAAATGATGTATGAGATAGGGAAAGATTTGGACACCATTTTACAGGAAACGTACATGATTCTGCAATAGATATACTGCAAATATGAGCAGATTTCCTATTAAAAAGATCTTTGATTGGGGTTTGCCGGGTGTGTGTGCTACTGTTATTAATTACGACATTTTCAATGCGGTTCAGGTAACTATTAACGTCAATTGATATACCACTAGGAGCAATACTAATATATTTTCAGAGCAGATTTAGTGCACACTTTACTTTTTTACGTGGGTAGATTCCAAGGTTCGGTACTGGCCAATAGGAACGATCTTGACATTTACTGCATAAGGTCTAAGTACTGCTTCCGGCCTTAGTGTGAGCGCAGTGATTCACGATTGTTATCATCTTGGATCACGTGACTGATTTTGAATTTTAAAATGGCGGCATTTGGTTGTCCTCAGGATACATCTAGGGATTTCTGTGATTTCTTTAATATTTTGAATGTTACAGACCGATCCTACAGCATAATACACGAACGAGAATACCAAACAGTTCTTCGTCAATCCTGATATGCATTTCAAACATTCTTGTACTCGTCAGAAAAAGAATAAAACACATGGACTGCATTTAGGCCTAAACATGAATCTGGTAAGCCTAATTCATTTCTTTTCTAATGTATTCACCGTGTTTTTATGCTTTCATAAGGGAGCGCCCTTATAGCAAGAGAAAGATTTCAAATTTACGCTTTCGATCTAATTTATTCAACGTGTTTTTATGGTTTCATAAGAATGCCGCCTTTTATCAAGAGAAAGATTTCATGTATTCGCTTCCGATCTAATTTATTCAGTGTTTTTAAGGTTTCATAAGAATGCCGCCTTCAAGCAAGAGAAAGATTTCATGTATTCGCTTCCGATCTAATTTATTCAGTGTTTTTAAGGTTTAAGAAGGTTGCCGCCTTCTAGAAAGATAAAGATTCGGTTTCCATCATTGACCGGAAATTGAAACATGACGTCAACTTCCGCTTCCTCCTCAGAAAAATAGTTCCGAATCAGCCATCTTGGTCAACTCCGAAAAAAAAAAAAAAAAAACACCGCCGGTACCGTAGACTGGAATTTTACCTTTTACGTTTGCAACAAGCCTTCGCATCAGTAATTGCATCCCTGTTTTTCATTATTGTTCGCAGGCTGGACGAGGGAATTCCTAGAGATTCTGCGAAATCCATCTGACTTCTGTAGAATTCTCGTCGTACTTATGAAGAATTTGCAATTTTTCACTTTTAGAAAGGGATTTACGCTTCGACATTTTGCACAACTGTATCACAGACCCGCACTTCACCGAGTTCAAAGATTCTCTCCTACCAGGGGAAAAAAAAGAATCTTTACAGTGTTACATTTCTTTTCGGTACAAAATTTCCGATATAAAAAAGCGCTACAAGCGGGATTTGAAGCGTTATAAGAGGAAAAAGTATACAGAGATATACGAGGAGGTGGCGTACAAAAAGCATTTTGTCACACAGATCAGAATTTTCAGTATATGCGAAAAACTGATTTATAGTTAACTACAAAATAACATCCATATCTTTATGTTCCTTTCCCTTCTAGGAGCACCCTAGACACTATTTTCCATACTCCTGCAGATAAAAAATAAGTATATTGTTAAATAATTGAGTTTAAATGTTGGACAAGATCCTTTTTGAATGGTCCAGGTGGACAAAATCTTTTTTGAATAAATTAAATTGGGACATGATTTTTTTTGAATGAATCAGAACTAGGTCTAAGGAAAAGTAAAACTCAATTTTATAATAAAAATTTAAAATGGTGATTAACAGGCTTACTGAAAAGTAAATTAGGCTCAGTTTGAGTATACACATTTAATATTAGGAACACAAAATATGTTTAATTGCTTATATCTAAGCCTGTTTTAATATAAAAAAACGGCTTGAGTTAATTGCCTAAAAGAATGTTATTAAAAGTTTGTTAATAAAAAAATGAAAATCTTCTTGATTCTGTGTCCATTTGTATCTTAAATATGAAAGCCCTCATCATCATCCAGACAGCAACATTCTTCTTCCGGATCAAATGTCCGAGGCCGGAGATCGGAAACCAATATTGAATGTCATGAAAATTCTTCTGAACATGGACTTAGAAACTTTGTTGGTGTTGTCGGATTGAGATGTATTAAACATTTTCCAAAGTTTAGTTATATTAAGTTCTCCATCCAAATAAATTCTTTTGGATTTTTTCCTGGAATAGTGACTTTCTTTTCCACGGAGTTTCATGATGAACTCTCTTACCAACTGTTTTTTCACAACTGGTTTATGAGATCGGTGATCTCCACCTATTTTTTCAGTTACATGTTCGCCTTTAGCGATCGCTAAACAAATATGTCTAAGTCTGGTATACTTCACTAACATTACAGACATAAAAAACTTTTTGCAGACATGAATAACCTCCTTATTTCCTCTGACCAAAGTGTACTTTGCACTAAACTCATTGGCATTATTCTTGTTACAGTTAGGCCTAGGCCTTCGCCTTTTAATTGGGTTTAGCGAAATGAATTTGGCTACATAATTATCTTGAGCAGTTTTGTTTGGCACAGACAGTAACTGTTTTCGAATAAACGAACAATCATTTGGGGAAAACGTTTTACAATTAAACCTACCACTGTGAGTGCATGGGGTAAAAGAGTTGTATCCCCTTGGTTGACTATATCTTTTCTCTTGGGCCAGTTTCCTCTTTCTTGGATTAATAGTTCTTTTTCTTGCATCTTCGTTAGCTACACCAACAGTGACAAAACTGTCATTCACTACTTCACTCATTGTTGAAATATTAATTAAACTTCACTCATTACTGAAATATAATCTTATTCTTATAATATAAAAAAGCAAGCAAAGTAACTTACACGGTTGAAGTTTACGTAAAGAGGTTATAATAACAACAGTAGACATGCTTTCTGGGACTGCTGGGTTGCCATAGTAACGGCTCTGTGATTTGTGCATTGGACAAGATTCTGTTTGTATAAAAACTTGTGTTGGACAAAGTTCTGTTTGAAAAAATCTTCAATATTCACCATGCTATAGACAGGGGACAATATTTTTTTTTGGTTGATTTGATGTTTTCACTATGTTGGAATGAATAAACTTTACACAAAAATACCCATATCTCAATTTATTTTTTTTTGGACAAAATGCTTTTTGTACGCCACCTCCTCATACAGAAAATTCCCGGGACCGTGTAAAACGAGCGTAAAGAACGGGATAGTGCTATAAGCGGGAGTGTTATATCGAGGTTTTACTGTAATTCGAATGCATACATTGTCTTTCTTTTTATTTACTTATTTATTTTTATTTACAGTCTACCAACCTGGAGTCAAAGAACCTACAGTTCATAATTTCAGATTCCAAACAGGTTTTTACACTTCTGAGACCTGTGAAGTTCATTGGAATTGTGATGCCTCCAATCGCTGTAAGTATTAAATACAAAAACAATTTCTTGCTTTGATTAATATTTAATCAAATCTGCCTAATCAATATGCTAAAAATATATAGTTATTGTTTTCATGTTTTAATTTTATAAAAAGAATTATCTTCTTTACAGATTTTAAATTACTATTTCGTAAATTGACAACAGATATTTAGATCTGTAAATCTAGACAAGTTGAAAACAAATCCTTGCATAGCTAAATAAAAAACAAAACAAAAATCACATTCCCGTTCATCAGCTTTCCCGTTCATCAACTCCCTGACGCTTAACTGATTTTTTTCAGTTATAGTCCAGTCAACGAATGATTATAGAGTGCTTGGAGGGGGGCAGAATTTTTGACTTCAGGGATAGGTTTGGGGTTCGTGGGAGGTAAACATCCCAAAAGTATCCGACCCGGAGAGGTGAGCCGAAGGGTCGGGAGGAGCCCGGAAGACCATAAATTTTGCGGTGTTTTGGTTTTTTCCCTTGAAACTCGAAAACTATAGGTTCTAGAGAAAAAATTATTCTGAACTGTTTGAAAGTTGACAAAATTTCTGACATTTTTTACTTCAACAAAAAGTTTGTATCTTCAACCGTTTTCGAAATATCAGCTTATGAAAATCACCTATTTCCGGAAAACGAGGTTTCTGATCACATGTTTCGTCATACTCTCCTCTTAGCACCTCAAATCTGCTATTGAAAACAAACTACAACCAAATCAAGTGAAGAGGATTACATTTGCTTCATAATTACATATTATAAATGCACAGTAATAGCTGAAATTATGGATTTCAAAATGCTGTGCTGTAATGTGATAGGTTTATTGCTGGAAATCAGTAACTATCTTTTATTGCATCCATTTAGCAATTGCAATTACAGGAAATGCTATAATCTCCTGTTATGATGCTCTTACAGTTGGAAAATATCTAAAATGGAAAATGTGCCATTTTCAAACATAAAATTATCACGAAAAAAAACAAGCACTTCCTCTTTCTTCTATGAGTTCATCAATCACAATAAACAATAACTAAGTTGCAGTCTATCCCTAACTACTGTTTCAACGCATTTGCAGAAGCAAGAAATCTGACGATGATCTAAAGAATTATATGGGGTGTGAGTTGGCCCCGTACCCTATGGCTTTCTTTAATGATGGTGAAATGAGAAAATGTAACAAGGCGAACTTGTACAGTCTCTTCACAACAACCGAAAGGGATGTTCAATTCAGCAACCATGCGATAGTTGTTGATGGGGGATTCCTTATCTACAAGGTCGTTTGGCAACACAATAGTAACACAATATCATCTATTTGTGATGAATAGTACGATTTGTAAATAAGCACTATCCGGGAAGAAGTTGCACAGTAGTAGTTTTTGATGGCTACACCAACATATCAACAATTACTAAAGTGTCGGATCGCAATTATAGGTATCGACTCAAACGATGCATGGGTATTCAGTTTACCATGGAAACTGAATTAGAGTGAAGCAAGAAATCTTCCTTTCGAACGCCAACAAGAACCTTCTTATCAAGCTACTGATGAAAAAACTGGAAAATGACATTAACATCCTTCAAGCAGATGACGTAGATGTGGGCATTTTATCTGCAGCCATTGAAAATCAGTAAACTCTTCAGTGGCTGTGATAGGCGAAGATGTGAACTTGGCAGTCCTTGATGGCGGAAACCCCTCCCGATCGTGACATAATTCTGGCAAAACCTGGCAGAGGAAAGGTATGCAGAGCAACATACTCTTCTCAAGCGCTGCAGCAGTTCGGGCTGCAGCTCTTTTTGCTTAGTTTCACAGGCTGTGATACCACCTCCGCAGCATTCAGAAAGAGCAAAATCAAGTTTGTTAAATTATACCAGAAGGACAAATTAATAAAGGAAGCAGCTGAGGTGTTGTCCAGCCCTTCGTCGACACCATCAGAGAGCTGGAAATAATTGCATACTCAAATGGTATGGTGCTCCATCAAAGGAGTCGTCTTTGGATGCGTACAGGTATCGAGCATTTATAAAATCAGCTTCTTCGATCAATCCGAACATTTCTACACTCCCACCAAGAGAAGGGGCCACGAAGTACCACTCCTAAAGAGTGTACTTCCAAATATAAAAGTGGATGGGAACGGTACTGGCCTCACATGTGTGGGGTGTAGGAATACCCGGCCGGGAGGAGAAAAATGGGGAGCTGGTGCCTAAGTTCTGCAACAAAAATGCTGCACCCAACGAAATTCTAGAGGTCATATTTTGTCGATGTAAAAAGGAATGCGACTCTGGAAGATGCAGCTCGAGAATAGCATCGTTGAATTGTTCTGCAGCATGCCACAACTGCCAGGGCAGCTGCCGTAACGGGGTCCCCATTACCGAGGAGGACGAGGAGGAAGAATTCGTTCAAGTTGCATTCAGCTTACAGAAATCATTTTCCTCTTCTGGTGGTGTTGAGTGAGTCTCCATGGAAAACTACCCCTCCCAACATTGATCGGTCGTTATTATTTCACAGATGTTTTATTGTACCTTTTATATACTGTTTATGTTTTTTGTGTACTTAGAAGTAGTTCAAACTATATGTCATGTTGTTTTTTAGAAATACGTACCTTTTCCCACTGTTTGGAGTGTAGCTACTAATTATTATACCAAATGCAACAACTTATAGCAATAAATAGATAAATCGTGCCAAATCGCTGGTCCAGAATTATAGTGTTCTAACTGCATCCATTACAGTATTGAGAAAATGAACTTTGAATACTTGAAGTCATATTGCTACTTTGATTATAATGTCAATTTTGTTCATACTTTATACTTTTTCTGAGTTACATTATTACAAGTCACTCAGAAAAAGTACAAGGTGTGAACTAATTGACATTATAATCAAAGTAGCAATATGACTTCAAGTATTCAAAGTTCATTTTCTAAATACTGTAATGAATGCAGTTAGAACACTATAATTCTGGACCAGCGAAATGGATGCAATAAAAGATAGTTACTGATTTCCAGCAATAAACCTAGCACATTACAATACAACATCTTGAAATCCATAATTTCAGCTATTACTGTGCATCTGTAATGTATAATTATGCAGCAAATGTAATCCTCTTCACTTGATTTGGTTGTAGTTTGTTTTCAATAGCAGATTTGAGGTGTTAAGAGCAGAGTATGACGAAATATGGGATCGTCACCACACTTATGGTGTTGAATAGCCTCAATCACATATTTGCTGATAGTATCCTCCGATTCTGGAAGGCAGTCGACTGGCTTCGGAGGTGGCTTACATTTAGGTTGACAAGGAGGACATTTGGGCTTACATTTGGGAGAACAACATGATGGTTTACGGCAGCCTGATGTACAGGGTGGTGGTGGACATGGCGGTGGGCATGGTGGAGGACATTCTGGTGGGCAAGGTGGAGGACATGGTTGCGGGCAAGGTGGAGGACAGGGAAGAGGACAACAGGCCATATCGTCTTCATCTGAATCGCCACATTTTCCAATACTGGGCTCAAACTGTAGTTTTAGAAAAGACAAAAACTTTTTAAAAATCCGGGTTTCACTCGTGATAATTTTGGAAATGGAGAAGATCTAATCTAGTAGTCACAATACAATTTTATTTTTCAAATTTTCCATTTCACTTTTTGTTTTGTTTTTAATTCCAATTGATTGTACTAAAACAATGTCCAATTGATTGTTGTCCAGATGAGGTGTAACTCCAGAGAACAAGATGTACATTCATAAAATGCATTTCATCAAGATGAATGATAACGAGTTCAGCTGTGCTGTGAAGTTTGCGCTGAAAACATTAATTAATTAAAAACTTCATTTAGTTTACAGATGTATTTTGTTCGCCGAAAAATGTAAATAACGCACTAGATATAATATTAAAAGAGACTCACTGCGAACTATTTCTATAAACAGATTGAACGAATGGCGTTGAGTGAGAAAAGAAGCGAGCGGTCGCTTTTCAAAATATGACGAAATAGGTCGGTGAAGTTACGCAGTCGATTGTATGGTGTATGGTTTTAATAGTCCAGTCAACGAATGCTCAGAAAGGGGTATAGAGTGCATGGGGGGGGGCAGAATTTTTGATCTCATCACCAATTGAAAAGAATGATGTTTATAATATTAATCAAGTACATATCAAAAAATCATCAAACTATAAACTTTCCAAAAGATTACACTGAAAAACAAATTTTAAAAAGTGGCGCATATCTTGGTATCGAACACTTGTGCTAAGACAAGTGAAACGTGCTGATTCAAAAATATGTAAACCATTTGTCTCCATCACCCACCGTTTTTTAGATATACTCCTTCAACCATTTATATTTCACTAGAACAATTATTGTTACATGGAGTACTAATGAACATTGCATTAGCTAAGAAAATAGTGAGATTGAATGACATGACACATATACTATATAGTGATATCTAGTTCAAGATATAATACACACATAAAATCCATACACACTGAAAATACTTCCTTAATTTAAGATGT
>JAFIDM010056760.1:0-15359 GCA_023159025.1 Thereuonema tuberculata | reverse complement strand
AAAGAAGCCAATTAGTTTCCCTTCATTTCTTTCCTTTCATCGACTTTTGCCAATTATAGACGACGGGCTATGCCTACCTGACAACGTCAGTTTGAGGCTAATAAATTCCAGAAGAGGGACGAGATTCACATTCCGTCCAGAAATAACCCTGAGATAGTATGTGCCACGGGAGAAACGGACGAAACACAGAAGAAGAAAGATGAAACATCCATGCTCTCGACTGGGATTCGAATCCGGGTATCGGCACACAAACCGACGGCAGACCGACGCCTGAAACCGCACGACCATCCCGGCACAACTGCTTCATTTCTTTATTAGATAATTGTGGATGAAATCTCACCTGGGGATAACCAATTTTTTTTGAAACAAAACGATTCGTAAATATATACAAGGAATGAAACTTTTGGAAAGTCCGATTTTCTTTTGTATTTTTTTAAGGAAAATGTAAATTTAAGTAGGTTTCTGCGGAAGCACCCCTATAAAATAAGGAAAATGGCGGTCTTAGAATTAATGCAAAATAGAGGGTCAAGTCGAAACGGAAGGTTGGTTTTTTTTCTGTTGTTTTCCAAACGAAACATCCTGGGAACTATCATACTCACTTAACCTAACCTACAGTAATTAAAAGGAAAATGTTTGCTTTTTTTAAATTTTATTGACAAACGAAACAACGTAAAAGATATCGGAATTTCTCGGCAGGTGGTTTTTGGGTGGATTCCATCAATTTTATTCCCACTATGCTTACGAATCGTTTAAAAAGAAAATTAACCCTAATTCCACATGTAAGATTTCATCCACAATAACTCTTTATTATTTTTCACAGAAATTTCATCGTTTTCAGTATTTTTACTTACAATTTTTGTCTGAGTAGGTGTTATCTGGTGCTTTCTCAATTTACAGATAATCTAATTTTAAATTTGCCATCAGATGGGTTTCTTGCTCTTTTTCTAAAAGCGCTATAACTTCTGTCTTCATCGCTTTTTAACGACGCTATTTATTCTTGCCTTAAAAATGTGCATCCGCCGCCCTCGAAAAAGTTCCAACTAAATCTCGAATTATCTGAAAAACTACAAAAACAATCAAAAAACTTTTCCACGATTACATATCTACCATGTACTTCTGCATCATTTGGTTCCAAAAAAAAAAAAAACGGAAAATTCGTCTTAATTCACTGGTTCGATATTTTACACAATAAAGGACTGATAAGAAACTGATGATGATAAATTCTGCTTCTTTTGGCTTGCTGCAAACAAGCTAGCATCAATAACAGCAACTTTCTTCTTCATTGGAGAGCTGGTGTAAACAAAGTTTAGAGGCGCTACAGCTCTATGCCAACTGAAGAGAAGCTTTCAGGATTTCAGTCCGGTTGAAATTCAAAAATCTACCTTGCGTTAACCCTAGGGATAAGAATTTTCTATAATATAGTGAAACTTGACAAAACAAATGTTGTGTTCCCCAAGGGGAGAGATGAGAAGGGGTCAGATCTAGCTCACCCTTGCATATCATTAGATGGTAATCCTTCGTTTCAAACCTGTTCGTGCGTGGGTAGTTATGGACCGTTTAAGTGTGTCGTCATAACCTACGTCACAGTTCAAAGAGCCGTTATAGGGTTTTAGCATTGATAATCTATTTTTTATTGATCATTAAATGTTAAATAATTAGAAAAATCCATACCATCATAAAGATAGTTGTTTAGAGGGATACTCGCTGCTGGAGAGCTGGTAAAATGTAGCTAGTCGACATGGAATGGTAGCACTATGCATTGACGGTCCTTATAACAGGACCTATGCGAAGGTCTCTCGTTGAAACAAATGGACCAATGATGAATTACGTCATATAGTAACTTTAGGTGAGTGTAATGAGATCTCCCGAAAGACGTACGGATTGTCCTTTGTCCAGATTCTGCATTGTGAGTATTAACGGCATCAGTCAGGTGGAAATGGGTTTCATCTGTCAATAACATGCATCCGTTGTACACTTCCATTCGTGCAAGAAACTGCAGTGCAAATGTCCATCGATGAAGTGAATCGTCAGAGAGAAGTTGTTGAACATGTTTAATTCTGTTTGGATACAAGAATTGGATCTTCTGGATAGTCGAGAGAAGCAAGCCCTTTTGTCTTACAGCACCTCGTGCACTACTGTTTTCTTGTGCATCTGTCATAGCATTTTCCTCTATTGCTACGGCTATGTCTTCAACATGCTGTTTGGGAGCAACTTGCCCAGGAGTTATGGTTAGCGAACCTGTTCCTTGTAATTTTAAAATCATTTTATCGAGACCGTTTTCCGCCATTGGACCTCGTCGTAATCCTCTCAATCTTCGGAATTGTCGCAACGTGTTTGGTTAAACAATTTTACCTATAGAGCTCGGTCTTTTAAGGACACAGCCATTGCATATTAATGGTATCGTCACTCAGCGAGAGAATGCTTTTATACACGTAAACATAAGCGTCCCATATTCGCCTGGAGGCGAAACTTGTAATTAAAATATTTTTTTGTATAATTCTCTTCCACATCCTCTCCGTGTATCTACAAATTTCAAAGCTGTCTGACAATTGGTTTTTTCTGTAGAAGCGCTTGAGTAGATATCATTTTAATTATGAGCACCTTGTGTAAGTTATGTGTAAATAGGATCGCCGCTGATCTGTAAGAGAGCTTTGTTGAAAAAGTGTTTTACTGCTCCTCCCTTTAATAATTTAAATGCTAATTTTTTTAAATGAGAAACCAGACAGTGATTAAGAATAGACTGAAAGTTTTGAATAAATATGAATGTTCGGAATGGAGAATTGACTTTTAAAACGTAACTTGGATCCTCTTGTTTTGTGGCACCTTTGTGCAGTGCACAACTTGCACATCTGCTTGAGGTGACCCCGATAAAAAGCACTTCAGATGAATTCGGTGTAATTGGGTGTTTCTGTTATTTTTAGATTCCAATTTCTTTTCACTCTTATCCTGCAACATGATAACGGCGTTCAATTCTGTACTAACAGCCTGTACACACTCGTTGGGGAAAATATTTTACTTGCGCTGCTCAAAATTCTGTAGAACAAAGGAGTAAGCCGGCACACCTGATTAATATTAATCAGGTCTGCCAGCTTACTCCTTTAATCTACAGAGCCTGTACACACTCTTACCCAAAAATGAGTTTTAGCGGATACGGAAATTAATCCTACATATCATTACTGGGACGAAACCATCAACCCCGGAAAATGGTTCCGCAGAAAGAGGGGAAGTCAACGCAGAGAAGGACTGTTCATAAGGGGATAGAATCACACTTAGATTCCATTCTCATAAAAAATAAAGCTCCCTCCACGTGTGGCCTCTCAGCCGCAGGAGGGGAAGCAATTCCGTTCCCTCAACGTATGGCTGTCAAAAGGGCCACGGAGGAGGGACGCCACTACTACTTACCACATTGACTACACTTACCCGGCTTCTTAGGGAGGATGTCAAGTTCGAAAATGCTTGCTAGCTGTCATTCCACTGCCATGTCCCAGTGGCAGCAGAATTCGCACGCTTGGCAGTTACCAAGCACGTTTCGTCAGCGGTTTGTAAGTGTATGTATTTATTTCAATTTTTTATACTTACGAAACGGCACATCTATATATATATATATTATAGAAAAAGCTACAGCCATTTTAGTTTCTTCTGGTAATCTGAGTTCACAATGAAGTAATTTAGCAATCTTTAAACAGGAATATAGAAGGGGATGAATGGTTTAACACTGATAATTCCTTGGCATTGCTAAATCACTGTTTTAATTTAGAACGATTATTGAAAAATGTACGAGGAATAATAATTTAACAGAAAAAAAAAATAATCCCCCTAGGAGTGGGGAGAGGCTCAAGCCACTTCCATTTTTGAGCCCCCCTCCGTCCCATCTGTAAATTAAATTACGCTTATCACAAAATAGGTAAGGTTTTATCATAAACATATTAAATGATAGTGTACTGCAAGCTGCATGACCTGTTTTAAAGTTGTGAACTGAACTTGTCTCTTAACTATAGCCAAATTAATATGTCAAAAGCGTAAATCTGAGCCACCCCCCCCTTCCCCTGAGAATCTGGCCCCCAAATAAGTCCTGCTGGCCGTGATTATTTATATTTTTTTCGATTCTTGAAGACCAAAATCAACAGTAGATATAAAGTAGTTTTAAAGTTCTGTCTGTCCGTCCGTGTCTGTCCACCCCTAACAACTCCCGAACGGAAGGTCAGATCGACAAACGGACTTCACCATTGTGTTCAGAGGCCGAAACACTGTAGGAATGGGGTAATTTCAGGGGCCAACATCCTCACCCTCATGTTCGAGATATTTGGCGTTGTTAACATTGAATATCCATTATTAGCTTAAATGTTAGAAATGCAATCATCTCATTTCAGTTGTCACTATATCTTGATCGTCAAGGTTTCAGACTCACAAACTGAAGGTTGTCGGTTCAAATCCGTAAATCTTACTTTTTTTTATTTCTCTTAATCTTGTTTTTTAAATGTCCGGGTCTGTTGTTTTTGTGTGTGTGTGTGTGTGTGTGTTTTTTTTTTCTTATTTTCCAACTTTTTTTTAATTTTCCTTACGTTATTGTACTTTGTGATTAACATATTTTTTTGTTATTATTATGGGTCGCCCATAAATTTATACTTTAGCACAAAATTTTATTCACTTGTTAAATGCATAAAATAAAATACAGAGGATTACAAAGGAAACGTTCAAAATAAGCCAGCAGAGCCTCATGGGAAACCTTTGGAATTGAAGGATCTCCGCTCTCTGAAAAGATTGCTTTTCCAACCCTTCTTAACCGAAGGGGGAGAGGGGTTACTGACACCCCGATGCCTTGCTCTGGAAGTTAGTGAGAAACCCTGATTTAGACAATACCAGGAAATAATTCGTTTGGATAAAGTCTCCAATACGGAAAGTAGCCAATAGGAAATTTTCCGAAGGATACATCGGTGTCGGGTGTCTTACCACTTCCGGCTTATGTTTTTTCCCATTCATTAACCTTCCAAACATTATGAAGTTGTCTGAAAGAGAGCAGAAGGTAGTGGAACAAACCGTTGAAGACTTTGTTCAAAAAAATTATTGCCGACAATGAAAAATGCGTGTTTTATTTTCACTTAAAAACATGAACGAACTATTTGGCCAACCCAATCCATTATATTCGACAACGAGAAATACCATAAACATCTTTTGGAATCTTTAGAGGCTCAGATCAAAGCCTGTTGCAGAATTCATAAAAAAGATTTCATTGATAATCACTCAGTTTTTTGTTGGGCATACCATGTTCTGTGCTTCATACTTGCAGGAAATCACTGTCTTATGCACCACTGCCACTAGGTGGGTGTTCATTAATTTACAGCATTTTCAACAGAAGAATTTCGTTTTTTTTTACTACATTTTAAATAAGATTTACATTTTTAAGATTTTAAATAACTGCTTAGTCGTAGGAAATGAGTAGTTAAGAACTGTTAGAAGTTCCACAAAGATTTGCTTTGTTTGTGTATGACTTGACTAAGGCTTGTACTACAGATATTTCATTCAAAGGCAGAAGAATCATTTAAAGGAATTATTATGTTGCAAACAAAGGAAGAAATGATAATAGCATTGGCTGTTTGATTACTAAAAACAAAGTGATATCTTTCTTTTATGATGCTATTAGTTTAAGATATGTTATCCTGATGACCTGTGCTTCTAAATTATCATTATTTCTGGTAATAAGATGCAACCAAAAATGATGGGACAATACTGCATTAGTTTTATATCCAAAATCAATATCATGAAGGACTGTCTATACCAGAGCCCTTTGTGTAGAAGATTTTGACTATATCAAGGAAATATATTACAATTTAAAAAAAAGAAAATACACATGGAGTCATATTTATTTCACCAAAACTTAAAAAATTACGGATTATTAAAGATTTTAGTTTTATCTGTAAATTATTGTTCCGTCATTTTCGATGGGACTTCAAAGATATTTTTATATTAATTAACAACAGCCAAACTTTTGATTAAAAAGGTAATTAATTTTGAAAAACTATGGCTTTTAATGAATAGTTGAAGACTTTAGTTTCTTTTAGGGTAAAATATGAACAATCCACTTTTTTATAACAAATAACCAGAGTTTCGTTAACTCAGTGAATAAGATTTTAACCCTGAAACCCTACCGATCCTAGGAGAAACATTATTGCATCCAGGGTTGGGGTTTGGAGGACCCCTGGGTAGGGTTAAATGAAATGCTCCAGTTTAACGTGTGTTTATACATTGAATTTCAGAATAACCATTCACACTTGCGATAAAACTATATATATTTACAAATAAAAATTGTATTTTAATTCTTATTTATATTTTACTACCGTTTTCAGCAACGTTCCTGATTCAGTTCAGTGGCGTAGATAGAGTTTGTGCTGTCTGGGGCAGTCCCAGAGTTTGTCGCCCCTCTCAATACGCCTGGCAATGGGTATTTTCAGGGCCCGAATATACCCCATATTTTCGATATTTAAGGCCCGAGGTACCGGGCCGAAATATCGAGATAATTTCATCCCGGAATGCTGAAATCCCTCAAAAAAAAAAAAAAGGATCTATATTCAGTATTTGTGTATTGTCATACTTGAAATGGATTTATTTGACGTTTGACTTAAGACTATATACGAGACTCGTTTTAAGAATTGGATATAAAAATGATACTTGTATGATCAGCGTGCAATTGTTTTATAATAAGACTAGCGGGTACCGTCGCTTCACTCCGAACCCTTGCATATACAGCATTAAAAAAATAAAATTTATGTTATTGTATTTCCTTTTTTTCTTATCATATTTTTTTTATTATTATTATAGGTCGTCCTGATTTAGACAATACCAGGAAATAATTCGTTTAGTGATTGAATAAAGATTGGGTATTCTCCTGATCTATGGACCATTGGAGTCGTCACGAGTTCAAACAACGGACCTTATGAACATTAGCATAACCGATGCTACAGCAAGCATCGTAGTTAAACTTTTGCAATGTTGTTAATTATCGTAGTTTAACTTTTGCTATGATGATGATGATCAAAAAATTATCTGAAAGCATAATATTTTAGTAGGATTTTCCCCCCCTTAATTTTGGGAATTTTAGAGAAAAACGTCAATTGCAAGCAAGCTGTATTTCTGCTACCTTTTTCAGGGTTTGTATTCATCATTGCACCAGATCACATGGGCTGTCGATTTGTACTTTGGCGAATCACTATATATTATTTCTCAAAGGTGTTTTTGTGTCGGTATGCCATATCTCCCTTAATACTTCATAAAAATCAATGATTGAGACATCATTTTGAAGATTACGTTCCCCGCTACTGACGAAAAATAAACAAATTGTTTAAAGTTAATGCTTTCGTTAAAAAACTTAATTTTAAAAACCTTTTTATAAAAATGGAGAAACGCTTTAACAGAAGCGGCTTATTTTTCGAAACCGAAACACTGCAGCGTCGTAATTCAAATATATCCTTTTTTGAATAAAAATGCATTTTAAAATGATTTTCCATCGTTTATTTAATAAGAACACATAAAAAAAATTTTTATTTTAATAAAAATTACGATTTATTAGAATAAAAAAACAAAAATTTGTCAATTTCTCATATATTATTTTTTAAAGGTTTTTTTTTTGTTTGTTTGTTTAGTTCCCTAAATACTTCATCAAAATCAAATGATTGAGATATCATTTTGTAGATTACGTTCACCGTTAATGACAAAAAAATAAACAAATTCTTTAAAATTGATGGTTTCGCTAAAAAACTTTATTTAAAAATCTTTTTATAAAAATGTAGAAGGCAATCTGTTCAGTAATGTATTTCTACATTACCATTCGGTGTCTGAATTATGCGAATTATTACAATATACCATGTAAATATTCCAGTATTCTAATATAGCGAATTATTTCAATATACCATACGAATTATTCGCAAGGGTCAACCTTTTTATAACAATGGAAAAGGCGCCAGCTATTGACAATATGTTTAACTAACGTACGACAGCTGTTGGATTTGTTTATTATTTCTCAAAGGTGGTTTTTTTGGTGCGAATTATTCGCACGGGTCAACTAGTAAAGTAGAATTTCTTCTACTTCTGCAGTCCTACTTAACAAATACGTTTCAGTATTTGCTATTGAAAATTAAACATCAGGTAAAGCGCTACAGAACTCATGATTTTTAAAGATAAAAATTCCCCTATTGTAAAATATTAAAAACAAATATATTGAAAGCATTTTCCATATGCAAATGTATTTACTTATTTAATTGATAGCTAATAATAAAATGACTAAAATTACGCTACCAAAATAAAAAGAAAAGGCGTTAAAAATTACGAAAGAAAAAAATTTTCATTGTCAACCTAAGTTTATACAAATTTGAAATTACTTTCAAATATAATTTTGTGTTTTTCTTAAGTTGTGGTACAGTATTTCAGTAATAAAACGTTTGAAAATTGTAATTTAGATAAATGTGTACAAAAGTCACGATAAATCTCCATAAAATCCTTTAACTTCCTGTAAAGGTTATCCTTATATATTAATAATTTAATCCACGGAAAACTTTCTATCTTCCACACGAGGCGGGAAAGAATTGTTCCGTCATTTTCTGGAAACTTTTTCCAAAGGGTTGATGACTAGTGGCTGGTTATTGCCATCGTTTTCTAGGAATGCCAAGATTAACGCTATCTACAATCGAGAGAACATTTTGAAACCTGTGAAATTTATTCTATAATATTATTATGACAATGCATGTGGAACAATAGCGAATGCTAAAATGACAACCAAGAATGTGCGCACGCATTGCCGGTACGGACACGTAACAGCGTGCATTGCGATTGTTAGATTATGCTGCAAGTTAGATTTTGCGGTAAGTGTGAGGCTGTTAATTCTTTGAATTTTAACTGAATTCTTTTTTAAACTGAATTCCTTTTAGAACTGAATTCCTTTTTTGGTGAGAGTCAAAATGTTAGTAGTTATATTCAGATATCTACGTAATTCTTTACAGTGTTCATTTGAATCTCAGTTAACTTCTTTTAAGAACGCGGTACTGATAGTTTTGTGAGCCTAACATGGTTGCCAGATAGATGATATCAGGGTTCGAAGGTGAAATTTAATAAGTTTACTCAAATGCTATAATTCCTATGTTCAGTCTCATTTCAAAAGGAAGGACTTGGGTGAATTGCATATGAAAAATTAAATAAAGATGGAATTAAAACAGCAGCGGTTAGACATAAAACGTAATACAGCGTTAGGCCTAAGCAAAAGGCCTATAGTTATTTAATGTACGATAAACTAAAAGTACAGTGAAACCGAGAATTACGGTACCTGTTTTGGACATAGATGCCTTGGCTCTACTTTTAAGATATGAATTTTAGTTTTTCAATTCTTATTTGAACTTTTTTAAAAAAAAAAAAAAAAATTAATTTTAAATGTTTTGCTTATTTTTTTATAAATTATATCAATTATAAGTTGTTTTTTAATTTTATTTATACTATTACCATTGCAGTTATTCCAATTTAATTGACTAAATGATTTAAAATTCACATTTCTTAAACCAAAATTATTATTTGGTTTGGGAATATTAATAATTGCTAACCAGTTATTTCTAGTAAAACTCCAGTATTACAATCTTCTTTTTTGTTTCTGTAATAAAAAATACTTTTTAGAATCACTTTATATATACGGTATATTTTTTTTTTTACAATTGTTAAAATTTTGACAGTGAGCATTTCTTATTTTTAATTTTTCTTCAGAAGATTTATTTTTAAAATTAATGTTTTCAAATATTTTAAAAATTAAGTTTTTAATATTATTAATTCGATATTTAGTTAAAAAAATCCAGCTATTTAATCCATAGTCTAAAATGTGATCAACCAAAGATTTAAAAATCAACAATTTGTATTTAAAGAGTGTAAATACCTAAATATTTCTGACTTTCAGCTACTCTAAAATTCTGCACTTACAATTATTTTTGTTTTCAATTTGTCTATTAAAACTGGGCCATTGAAAATCATGTAACACAAAATGTACATTTTTGATAATATTTTTGTTTTTATTTTTTATAAGTATAATATTTGTTTTAGTTTGGTTGATTATCATTTTATTCTTATAAGCCCAAGTTGAAATGGTATTGAGATCTATAATTTTCAAAGTTATCATATGCTCCACCCTTATAAATCGGAATAATATAGGCTATTTTCCATAAATTTGGATATATAGATATTTGAAAAATATTATTAAATAATTCAACTAAGTGTAAGGATAAAATTCTTTGGAATTTTTAATTTCTGTTATGGAGATGTCATCAATTCCAGAAGGATAATTCGTTCTATAATGTTGTATTGTATCTAATATTTGATTATATGTTAGAGGAAGTAGAAATATAGAATTAATATTTTTAAATTCATTATCCTTTTCGTTACAAACATTTAAAATATTAGAGTTAATAGCATTATTTTTTTTTATTCTTTTTAAAAGTAAAAATATCAGAGAAATTTGAAAAAATTTCATTTAATATCAAATTTATTTTTTAGTTTCTTTATTACAGTATTACCTGAATTACTTTTTTTTATTAACTATTTCCTGATTTATAAATTTCCATAGTTTTTTTTTTTTGGAAATCGATTTTTTTTTAATTTTTTTTTTAAAATATGACTTTTTCTTTTTCATTATTATATAATTCTTTAACCAATTTCTTTTCTTTTTATAATTTATTTCATACGTTTTTTTAGATCTATTTTGTTTAAATTTTTTTAAATAGGTAATCTTTTTGCTTCCTATCCAGGTGTTTTTAAACTTGAGATTATTATTATTATAATTATTATTAATAGCAATATCTTTTTTTTTTTACACTTATAATTATTTTTATTCTTATATTTTTTAATTTTTCGGGCATTATTTAAAATTTTTTAGGAATTTATTTACATTTTTAGGATGTTTTAGTTTTTTCCCACAATTATTGTTATTTCTATCAATCTTGTTATTACCCAAATTTTTATAGTAAATTTCGGTTATGATTCAGAATTGATCGGAGATGTCCCATTCAATAATATCCAATTTTAGCTTAGAGCCGCCACTGTGTAGAATAACGATGTAGGCCTTAATGACAGCAATATAGGCCTAAATAACGGAGCGATGTGACTGCACATCAAGTCTCCTCGACGCATTCAAATTTAATAGAACTTGATATTCAAATTCATGTTCAATGGACTTATTTATAGTTTAATAATTACGGAAATAATTTTTTAAATCTTAATGGTGGCTGGAGTAAAACGAAAGAGGGTTGAAAGAGTGTGTGAGATATTAGACATTTAAAAATAAGTGTTTTAAATACTGAATTTTTTCCCTTAGGGCTGATCTCTAATAATAAATAAGAAAATATTTTTTTTTAATTTTATATCAATTTAAAAAAGAAATGACTGTTTAAAGCTTTTACTTGACCAGGACGACGAAACAAATCGTGATTGCGAAAACGACGCCATGATTGAAACCGTTAAAATGTTTACTGCGCATCGTTTTTGGTCATTTTCTAAATCTCATCTGATATCAATTCACATATAACGTAATGTTATAAATATCACTGTTATATCCAATTCAGTAAATAAAGTTATTGTTAATATCTTAATATTGATTTAAATTAAGATTTTAGTTAAGGATTCTTTTCTGATGGGCAATGATAAACCGTAGCACACAAGCATGGCCCGAGATGATGTCGTCGCTGACTTTAGTTGTGAAGGGCTATGTTACTGTGTTCTTGGGATTGTTCATATGTGATATACAAATGTCGCCGCTCTGAAACAGGGAAAGGAAATGCAGCTTGACCACAATTCATCAGTTTTCGCGGCAAATTTGTACAATGGATCTTCTCAGCAACGATGAGAGCTTATTTGTAAACTCAATAGTAGTGGCTGGAGTAAAACGAAAGAGGGTTTTAAGAGTGTGTGAGATATTCTTCAAACTGGACGAGGATTGTCAGAGCCACGATTTGTCTGTTCTAGCGTGCATATTTTCTGAATAACGAACGGGCCAAACGATGTGTTACAGTAATGTTTTTATTTTAATAGATCAGTGTAGACCAATATAAACAGTTTAATACAATCATTTATTCGTTATTTTTACAAATTAAAACAAAGAATAAATGCAACATACAATTAGAATTTCCTCAGACGGCTTACTTTAGAAAATGTAGATACTGATTTTGCTGTGATTTGGGCGAGAAACGAGACAATACGAAAGCTACAGTTGTACTTCCGAGTACGTCCGAAGGTTGTCAGGTGTTCACTAAAGGGCTTTCACATGGATACGAAAATCGGACGGCGGATCTAAAAATCGGACGTATTCTATTTCACTTAAAGGTTTCCTTAAGTGAACATTCTTTTTATCTTAATTTTATTTTCATTTCTTTTATTTCTCCGAAATGAATGTTCGTCTTAAGGAAACCGTTAAGTGAAATAGAATTTGACCGAATTTTAGATCCACCGTCCGATTTTCGAATCCATGTGCAATGTAGGTACAGTTAAGGCCCGCTAATCCTGACTCCGCTAGTCCGAACATCCGGTTAATCCGGACGGGATTAAACAAAAGAATTTTTTGAAAGAAAAAAAACTCTCCAGAAAAAGCTGTGTTGTTTATAGACAATGCACTGTGCCACCCTCTGAAGAACTGCGAAAGGGGACCTTTTGATAATATTTCTGCCCCCGAACGTCACTGCTTTGATTCAACCAATGGACCTACATTTGATAATCCTACATCAGTTCATAGGTTAACTTAGTTCTAGTATTAGAAGTAAAAGTAAGCTTTGGGAAAGAAAAAAATGCCTAAAACTTAGGGTATTGGGAATTTTAAGGCAAATTCCGTTTAATCCGAACTTTCGATGATCCGGTCAGGGTCAGTGTCCGGTCCCATATAGTCCGGTTTAACGTTGTAATCGCAGTCAATTTTAGCAGGATGAGATAGGATTCCCGTTCCTGTGTGTGTGTGTGTGTGTGTGTGTGTGTGTAATGCCCTTCACATCCCAAATCGGAGTCGGAGCCCCGTGGACTGGAAGTTTGCTGAAAATTACTATTCCTGCCCAGACCTGTTTTAGGTGAAAAAAAAAAAAAAAATAGTGGAGAAATTTCAACAATGTTAGCGTTTGATAGAGTGCAAGTTGGTTGTTCGTTTATGTCAAAACTATAAATTAAAATTTTTGGAAAAAAATCATTAATACCAACGCGAGCTTGAGTGTGATATCTGATTAGATTGTCATTGTGACTTAAAAACAAAGTTTATGCTTACATGTATTGTTGTTATATGAATTCAATGGATATGTAAGATATGTTATATATGTATTCAATGGATATTTTATTCGGTAAAGAGAAAAAATTAATAAAATCAACATACTAATCAAAAACAGAAAACCCTCTGTTCTCTAATAACTTTTATTATTATTATTATTATTATTATTACAAGGGCGATTCAACTCCAACCCGGAATTTTGATATAGTCTAATAGCTTACGAATATTTAAATTTCCCGCCTACACCGCATTGAAGAGTGGACTTTCCTCTATAATTTAGTTCCGGTCACGGGTATGTTGGTGGCGTTCTCGCAGCACGAAGCTACCTGTGTCTTGTGTAGAGTGGAACAGCATCGAATCATTAAATTTTTCACGAGAGAAGGCGGAAAACTGGCGGATATCTGTCGGAGACAGAATGGCGCCGCCTAAAAAATGCAGAGTTGTGTCCTCAGCTGGAAGGGTCATGACCACAGTCTTTTGGGACAAAGAAGGAACGATATTCGTGGGCTTTTTGGAGCATGGAGTCACCGTGAGTGCAGAATATTACAGCAACCTCTGCTGACGACTGTGAAGAAAGCGCTGAGGAGGAAACGCAGATACAAGCTGGAACTGGGCGTAATTTTCCTTCAAGATAATTCCCGCCCTCACACTGCCCGCAAAACAATATCGGCTATAGACTCACTCTACGGACTGGGAGCCCTTGCAACATCCTCCGTACAGTCCAGACTGTCACGTAGTGAGTTCCACCTGTTTGGACCACTTGGGTGGTCGTTGACTCCAACGCTGAAGTTCAGAAATGTGTGCTGAATTGGCTCAGAGATCTTCCCAAAGATTTCTGTGCTGCCGGTATACAAGCACTGCCACATCGATGAGACAAAGTGTCAACGGATAGAGTGGGACTAAGTGGAGGAGTAAAGATCAGTAGCGTATCGCCACGCTTTCTTCTTTTCCCGCTATTGGAAAAATTCCGGGTAGGAGTTGAACCGCCCTCTTATTATTATTATTTGTTACTGGAAAAATAAAAAAAAATAATGTCCATTTTCTTATATTCCAGGACAAATCTACAATGAAACACATTAAACGAAAACAAGACGCAGCAGGATCATCGCTTCAGCATGGTAAATTGTATATTTAATTGTATATGTAGTATTTGTATATTTAGTTTTTGAATTCTGTTGCATTACGGGTGTTTCACAGACAACGAAAAAGCAAACGAACCATGTCCGACGGTGAACAACATCGAAAACCTGGAATCCCTCTGCCGCTTCATAAGAAAATTCGGAAATGCAGCTTTCATGTGGAAGTAGGGTTCACAATAAGATAAGGAGATGTTATTTACTCTCGCTGAACATCAAGACTTGAGCAAATACTTCAAAATCGTACTAGTCGATGGATCTATCATTTCAAAATTAAACATGGAGGTTTCGAATTTTTGCTCGAATTCAAGTTAATGTCAAAGTGTTATTACAATGTTTTGCTATAACTGCAGCAAAATTTTGACATGAAACAATCTGTTACAGTATTAGAATTTACCAGGGAATTTTGTTAGCTTTGAAAATTGGATTTTTATTATCTCCGGTATAAAAATCGGAAGGATTCTGGGAGTGGGAAGAACTTTTTTGAAGTGATCATGTGACATCGTTGAATGTCCATTCGAATTGGTCGTTGCAAATCTTTTCGGCAAAAACATTGCAGAGAAATTCACTGTCCTGTGAAATAGCTGCAAAAGATTATTTTTCATCGGTCGGGCATTTCTGTTCCTGCGAAACACTCCGTAGGCAATCATTTCGTTCTTTTATTTTTAATTTGTTTACTTTTCTTTTTTCTTTTGATCTTTTTATTAACTTACTATTTTTAATTTATTTTTATTTCCTTATCTCTAGTAATTAATTTATTTTAATTAATTTCTTTATTATTTCTATTAATTTATTTATTTTTATGTTTAGTAATAATTTATTTATATTTATTCTAGAAAAAACTTGAACGTTCCGTGACTAATTTAAAAATTGAGACAAACAACAAAAGCACATTATTTACATTTAAAACTGATGTTGCAGTATCAGGTCTAGCACATTGGAGACCTGAAACGGCGGAAGAT
>JAFIDM010056759.1:0-15360 GCA_023159025.1 Thereuonema tuberculata | reverse complement strand
AGTAATGGTTTAGTCTCAGTCCAGACTGTCTTAGTTTTAGTCTCGAACCAGTCTGTCCTCCTTCTTAGTATCTCTGATATCACTGATATTGCTCTACAACAACTGCCTTTAGCTTTGTTGCAATGCCAACGAAGGCCAGTAAAACTAATCGTGTCGAAGCTTCTTCTTCAGGATTCTTCCTTCCGTTCTTTGCTCACTTCGTACAAAATGTTACTCGTATAACTGTCGATGTATGCGTTAGCAATTTTTGCTAAATACTTTGATTTCATCCGAAACACATGCAAAATTGATGTTAGTCCTAAGAATTAGGTAGAGCAGGTAGAGCAAAGTTAAGAAAATCTACCCTGCTTTTCTTTTCATGTTTTTCTTGTTTTATTTTAGCTTATTAACTTTTATTGATTTCGTTGTTTCTTTGAAATTTCAAATGTCATTCTAGTTCGTACTGAATCATATATTGAAAAATGGCAAAAAAGAATAAAATAATTCCATTAACCTTTTGTGATAATTTCACTTAACCATATTAGTTATTTCCAATATATATTGATTTGATTTGGTTGTTAAAGATTAGCTCCCTAACTGAGCCCTCCCCCGAAAAAATCAACCCTAAATTTAATAATAAAATCCATTATTTCTCCCCAATATATTTCTCGGATTTCACCTTTAACGTGGATAGTCTCCCACGTTAAACATAAGTTCTTTATTCCACCAGATTATGTACTTAATTAGAAAATTAGATAAGAGTGAAATAGACTATTTATGAAAATTTCTAATTCCTCTTTAATGACGTTAAAGAATTATAATAAGATAAACAGTCAAAATCTTATACTTTAAATCAAAAAATGAATGTTTATTTATAACCGTGTTTCCTGAAAATTACACTTTGTTTCAAACCAAAACCTTCCCTCAAATCACAGTTAAACATAAGGTTTTACTATTCTGACCTTTGACCCCTTTTCTCCCTCACTGTCAAATTCAACTTAACCTTCTTTTAAAACTTATTAAACCACTCTCCTTTGATTGTTCATAAACTTGCCCAAAACACAATTAGCCATAACCTGAAAGATAAATTTAAAAATGACAAACACACTTTTGATTATAATTTTCTTCTTAATAAGAATAAATACCTTAAACTTTGAATGAATGATATGGTTAATAATTAAACACTTTATCTTTTCACTTAACAATAAAATCTCTTTTCAGCACTGTTCGTTTGAATAATAAATTTAAACTGAAACTCTTTCAGTTGCAAGTCATTTAGTTCGTTCTTCTTTTTTTTTTTTATTTAACACTACAACCAAATAAACCTCGTGAGACAATTTTCACAGTTTATATTTAAATTAAAACATTTCAGTTAACGCTAAGACGTGTCTATTAATGTTCGTCAGACAAATACCACTTTCACCTAATTAAAACGTTCTTAGAGATATTTTGTTTACACCACCAAAATGATTATCTTAACCTTTGGCTTAACAAATCGACGAAACGGTGTCACATAAATATCGGCGATTCCACTTCGAACTAAAACAATGGCTCCCACCTTATGTTAGATTTATCTGTCTTTTACGCACTAACACAAATGACACTTCATGTCCCCTTCCTTTGGGCTAGACCCTGCCGTCAATTCACCAATTCTGTTCTTATTAGATAAGCTTATCTCTACCATGGTATTAAATGTAACTTTTCTCCCTTCGTACTACGCTTAACTGTCTGTTCGTTTAGTCTTGGCTCACTAAACAACGAAAACTGGAACTGTTTGTTAAAACCTCCCTCACAGGATTTTAATTATCATGTAACTACGGCGAAACTTTTACTATGCGGGCTTTTGAGTTTATTTTTACCCTCCGACGGAGAAATTGGAGTCACTACTTCCAATTTTCTCGTCTTACTTGTAGAGCGCCGACCTTCGGCCTTCTCCTCCGGGGTTTTCCCGCTGTCGTCCATTACGCTAACCATCGTTGTTTTCGGTCCCAAAAATTACACGGTTGTGTATTTCGTCACTGAAGAATCCAACTGATGTTCGAAGCACTTCATTTCGTAACACAAACGCTCCTCCTTAGCGTTCTATTGTCTTATTACGGAGCACTTTACACATCGTGTTTGGAAGGAAAATCTAATCCCATGTCCAAAGGGTGCACGACCTTTCGGCTTGACGATTAGTTAACAACTCTCTCCGGGGCAACAACCTCCTGGCCCTTCTCCCGTAGGTTTTCCCGCTAAAAACTGACCAACACCAGGATAAGCCAATAAAAATTCATAAAATTGCCCACATGACCCCCTGTTTCTCATCTTTGCACACGGCACAATAATTCTCACTTCCTGTTAAATCGCAATTTTTTACCAAGAGAAAACACGTGATCAAGCCTGAAGTAGCCTTGATTTTCCCACGGTAACTTTGTTTGTTAAGATTTTAATTGTCTGCGGCAGATCCTCCTTTTTGGGTTTCCTTTTCAGTAACTTTGTTTTCTCCTGATTTCTTGTCAACTGCTCGTCCATTACTACGGTAAATATTAAAAATTAATAGACAAACACTTATTATTTACAAAACACTTAATATTGTCTTTAATAGATTCTTGCTCTATTCCTCGAACTAAAGATCCCACAAATTCTAATGCAACAGTTGCTAAATCAGGTCTGCGTCTTGAATGTTCGTGGTGTTCAAAATATGTGTCCTTGTGAAATAATAGTAAGGGTAAAACATCCGTTTACGATACATTGGTGAAACGAGTTTTTTTTTTACGTTGTGACGTCACAGCTGTTTTAGCACTACATTCAAGATGGCGGAGTTTTGAAAATGGGGAAGAAATTCGAAAAAACGCTTACTTGCTAAAATGGGGCACCCTTATAGTAGGAATATTGTGACTTACCTTATGTTTCTTTGTCGGCTGTGTCTAGTGGATAAACTGTAGCAATCGATGTTAAAAAGAAGGCGAACATCTTCTTGAAGTTTGATTGAAACTGTCGTCGCCACATGTATTCCGCCAGGTAGCTGTCGAACTGGTCTTCACAGCGCCTCGTTCCTCGTTTCCTTAACTGACGCTTTATTGCACTCCATGTGCCTTCGATTTTGTTGGTATTAGCGCCAGTTGTTGGATTCTTGAAATTAATACTATGGTTGACGGTGAGGTGTTTGTAGCCTTCATCCGTTAATGTTGCGTAGGACGGCCAGCAATCGGAAATGATGGTAGACCCTGGCAGAATACATTTAAAGATGATATCCACCAGCACGTCCTTTGATCTATTTGGAACCACGACAAAGAAACATTTCTGTGATTGTTTCTCCACTCCTCCGAAGACCCATGCACCTTCTACATGCTTTCCTCGACCATATTTTCTCTTTCCAAATTTATTCTCGTCTACTTCCACAATTACACCAGGTCCACCTATGGGCGGAGTGTCATTCAACACAATCTCAGCACACACTTCTCTGCAAAAACTCTTCCAATCAGTGACAGTCGTACCAGCAACATTCATTTCATCCACAATTCATTCATTCGATGTATTCTTAACCCATAAATACATAATCATCAGAGCTTCACTCATACTCAAATTACTTTTCTCAAACCACGTACCCTTTCGCAATAATCTTCGAACATAATGTCTTGTATCCGTAACTTTCACACGACAAACCCAGTTATATCCATCAGTAATATTTGTTCTTTCAGTCAAAATCATTTTCTCCCCACATTTAGGACATTTATACTCTTTCGCAATTAACTCAACATTCATACAGAAATCGATAACATCTTTTTTACATCCATTTCTCAACCTTATTAAATAAGCAAAATCCCATTTACCCGCACAACCATCCATTTTGAAATAGCCTCTTGGAACTTGGAAAAAAACGAACACGTGGTGTAATCACGTGATGTATTCCTCCGCGGTGACGGAAGTGAAATACGAAGGCAAACCACATATCCTTACGACTGATCTGATTGGCTTGTGCCATAAACCCTGTTATAACCATAGTAAGAATGAATACACTTACTTTAGACTTGGTTGCACACACGAGATAACGAGGGATAGTTCGGATGGGTCCTTGATATACATAGATTTTATCATGCTTCCTTGCATAATTCCAAAATGGGGACGTCCGTTCCAAATAGAATGTCCTTCAAACTCTGGATCCTAAAGATCACACTGGAACTTGATGAATAACTTCTTCAATTCATCCTTCTTTGGGAGTGAGTTTGCTTTACTTAATATCTAAGTAGAATTCCTGGATCCTTCTTTATTCTTGATCCGTATCAAATCAGGAACCAATATTTGCGTCTGTCTTTTACGCCATTTTTTTTTTACTGCGTTCTTTTTCCAATCAGCACGCGGCAACGTATCATCTTGTCCTTTGTTGCGCGCGCTGAGTTTCAACGTGCTGTTTATTGTTGTCATAAACACAATTAATGCTTCTATGTTTTTCAATTAAATTCTTGGCTGAATAATATTTCTTCACAATTGGAATTTGCCAATTTTCAAAACGAACTTAAATTACCAAATATAAGTCTTGAAAATCTACAAAACCCCCCCTCAAATCAAATTGTGGGAAATTTTGTGTATTGAATTATTCGCTCAATTTTAATTGTTTTGCCATCTCACGGTGTTTTGAACTTCCCAATCCTTTCGTGAAAATATCTGAGATATTCTTATCACTTTCAACATATTTCAAATTTATTAAATTCCTTGAAACATAGTCTTTCAGTATGTGGTACTTTAACTCGATGTGTCGACTTCGTGTTTGGTTGTACTTGTCGTAAACCATACTTATCATTGCTTGGTTATCACACAGCAATACAGCACATCTTTCTGATACTTCTTTGTAGTTGAGTTCAGAAAGTATATTGAAGATACTCATCATACTACGGCTACATTCACAACCTGCTATAATTTCACTTTCTTAGATGGAGTGAGCTACAAGCGATTGCTTACGGCTATTCCATGTTATTGGGTAGCCTCCCAGGAAAATTATGTATCCTGTTGTTGAGTTTCCTCTACTACGATTGGCTAAACTGGCGTCCGAGTAACCAGTTATATCATCTTCATTATACTTGAGCATTACTTTATAATACATTGTCCCCTTCAAGTATCTCAATATGCGTTTTACCTTTTGCATATCTTTTGTAGTAGGTGAATTATTCTTTTCAGAACATTTACTGACTGCATATGAAATATCAGGGCGGCTACATTGGCTTAGATACGTTAAGCTGCCTACAATACTGCGATATTTCAGATGATCATGTTTATCCAGACGTATGTCTTCCTCATCGGAGTATTTTTCTGATGAAGGTTCGTCGATGATAGGAGTACTGACGGGTTTGCAATCATGCATTTCTTGTTTCTTCAATAGAACTTGAATGAATATTTGGAATGAAAGAACTGATGGTTCTTTCCTTTAGATTATGTTGAATCTTCATTCCCAGATAACTGCTTATCTTGCCTTGATCTTTGATTCCAAATATTTTATTCAAGGTTCCTTTGATTTTGTTTATGGTGTCTTCATTGCGTCCAACAATTAGTATATCATCCACATATACGAGGAGTATATATAGGCTTGCTCCTATCTGACGTGTGAATATACATGGTTCTGTCTTTAGACATGTATATCCATTTTGGATTAGGTTTTCCCTGAATGTTTCATGCCAATTGCGTCCAGCCTGTTTGAGACCATACAATGATTTTTGTAATTTCAGGCCGTTGCAATTTTTATCTTTGAGTATAACGTCTTCTGGTGCTTCCAGATATACATCATTGTCTATCTTACCGTTTAAGTAAGCACTGTTGACATCTACTTGGTGAATAGCAAGTTCATATTTGACAGCTAATGCAAAAATCATTCTTATGATATCCATACTTGGATTAGGTGCATAGGTGTGTTCATAGTTAACACCTTTTCTTTGAAGAAACCCATTGACTACGAGTCTTCCTTTGTGTTTCGATTCAATTCCATTTCCATCACGTTTGACTTTGAATATCCAATGTGATGAGTGGGGTGTAACGTAATCAGGGATCTCCGTCTCGGTCCACGTTTTATGACTTTCAATGCTTTGTAATTCTTGATTGATAGCCATCTTCCATTTGTCTTTATCCTTACAAGTAATGTCTTCTTCATAGCATGAAGGTTCTTTGATAATGGTACAGATATTTGCCCTTGCATTGCCTCGTCTGATTCTTCTACCACTTCTTAAAGTAGTGTAATCGTCACTTGCTTCTTCTTCGGGGTCTTCACCACTTTCACCATTGTGTAAACACCATTGTGTTTTGATATAATATATCAAAATTTACTTATTTTCTTACAATTTTAAGTTAGAAATCAATATCTAAAATTATTTTCCTTCGGTCAGTTTCTACAAACAGATCTTGTCTTATCTAATCAAGTGTGATTTTTTAAGATGGCTTTTGAGACTTGATGAATGTAAATTATTATATTATATTTTATTATAGCAGAGTAATGTTTTTGTTTTAAGTTAAATCAGAATTAAGTAGATATATAAACGTAAAAATGATTGGACATAAACATATCAACTGCGTAAATACTTTAAACAACTTGTGAAATTAAACTCATCTGGCTTTAAATAAATTATGGCTTACGCCTATGTGATCAGCTTTCACTTGTGTAAATTATCAAAGTTCAGTAGCGCTATTAGCGCTACTTTTATCATGCTACTATTTAGCACTTGCATATTAGATTTCTCTTTTGTATTAACACTGTCTTTTAAGTTATTGATTAATTGGTTCCACTTTTTTAACAACCAAATCAATTATCTTCATTTCGGGAACCTGGGTGTTCAGAGCTGATTAATGCTTGTTGATGAGCGCTAATATACCTAAGGATATCACTTATTAATTTATTTATTTGTTTATTTACCAGTTTTTCAAATCTTAAGAAAAGATACGAATGAAATGTAGTTCGATTAATGGGTGCTTTTTTGTTTTTAGTTGTCCGGAAAAAAAGTTTTTTTTTCGGAACAAACCCATCACAAACGAATCACGTTGTCCGTTTTTTTAATTTTTGACTTGGTCCCGACGTTTTACAGCGCACTAAAATAATACTGAAATTTTTCTTCAAGACCTCCAACTTAATGTATTCATAAATCAAAGTCCACTTAAAAACGTTTCATCTACATTCCCGTTCCCTTGTTTTCAAAATAAGATTTCCATCGATTTGTCTGGCAAAGGTAAAGCTCTGGCTATGTTCTAAAGTATATTCATTGACTTCCCCGTAGTTATTTAATTCAGATTCAATTTAAGTAAATTCGTAATCTTCATATTTTCCTGTTAGTTGAGGTGCTACACGACAGAAATCATGTAAAAACTACAAATTGTGATAAGAATATGCCCTTAGGTGAGAATGTACTTTATGGTTATACAATGGAAATAAGATGGGGAGGCATCGCCCAAAGTGACTATAATCCAAGATGGCGGCTATGTTTAAAATGGCTACCCGTGTTTTGATTTTGCTACTCCTTTTTTGATATACATCATGCAAAAGAGTGCTGTATATCGATTTATATGTTTTTCAGGTCAAGGATTTCATTTTTCATGTTCAAAATATGCTAAATATTAATGTAGATGCTTTTTTATCGAATATGGTTCGCACAAAAGGTTACACACAAAATATATATACTTTTAATACCACCGTAAGCACACCAAAAAATATATTAAACGTAAATGTATTAAATGTAAATGTATTTACACAAAATGTTAATCATAAATCTTTAGGACCAACAACAAAAAAAGTGCACTTTTAAAAGTGTAAGTTCTGCTGAATATTTATGCCGATACCACTTCATTTTTAGCATTCATTCTTTTATTTGCACAATAGCGTGCAAGATAACCCAACATTTCTACAGCTACACTTGTTCTTACAAATTTTGTACATATATTTGAAAAGCTCTTTGTAAGAATCAGACTCCGACCAAGATTCATCATGCAAACACCATCCCCAATCGTTTGGAGATGATACACATATTGCTCGTTTGTTTGCTTGACCCAAAGTGTCCAGCTTGGAAAGCACTATGGAATACTTGTTGTAATGCACCCTACTCGGTGGCAGACTTTCAAGTGGACGATTTTTGGTCATGAACAACTCTTGTCTTGCATCATTAACACTTAGGTTGTCACTAGTTCAACAGTACAGTAGTACTATGTATCTTTCAATAATGTCTAAAATTTCAGTAGGAATTGAATTTTGTGGTTGTGAGATAAACGAAAATGCAGTAGTAGCTTCTTTGAAGAGCATCCATGTCTTCCAAGTTGATTTTTTGGACTTTCCTGTGAAACTAGGAATGCTACCACAGCCTGTGAAGGCATGAAAACTTGGTAAAGCAATAGCCATTTCCCTTCCAATAGCTTCAGCTACAGCATGAACCAGAATAAATCTGTAATTCTTTCCTGTTCCAAAATCAATCCAAAGTTTATCCAGATCCGCTGTTGACAAGGTAAAGAAGTAAGCAATTGCTAAAACTAAGACATCGGTATCTGCAGTGCGAATACAAATATTCCTGAAGCCGTTTTCCACCATGTCTTGAAGATGCAGTATTATTCTTGACTCCGCTTCTTCATGACCAGGACAAGTAACACCCAATGAGGGAAGTTTGTACATTAATATTTCCTTTGACGTCTTCACCTGACGTTGTTACAACCTGTACGTGTGTGATGGTATTTTTAGCTAAGTAGACTGAAAAGCTCTTCTTTGTTATTTGAATTTCTCAAAAAGCCTTGCCAATTTTTAGGTACAGTTACGTGTGAAAGCACTTGTGTCCTGATTCCTGCTCCCCTCTTCTCTCTAGTTTGACTTTTATTACTTGGTGTAACGTATCTATCCCAAATGAAATCAATTCTTTGACATCCGAAAGCTTCAATGTCTTTATAAATGTGAGGGTGAGATATGTTAATATAATAATCAGCAAATGTCTTTGAAGTCTGTGGCTTTAAAATGTTAGTAAGAAGTGCACCATCATGAACTACAGTATCACAGGTTCCTGGAAAGGCATGGTCATTCGTGTTTACAGTATCTTCTAAAATGTGTGCTAGGACAGCTTTATTGCCTAATCGAAATTGACCATTAGTGGAAAGTGCAGGTGAATATGACTGATTTTCATGTTTGAAAAAATTCTTCATATCTAACTGACGATTCTGTGTAACTATAAAGAGTCTGAAAAACAGCTGGACGTCTGCTTTTAAAATCTTGAGTGTATTATTTTTCTTGCTAAAGCTCATCTCAGGAGTACTGAACAGAGGAACGTTGTTTTTTTTCAAAGGTTGAAATATTGTCGAAGATTTTTATTAGTCGTTCCTCAATGAAATTGTGGAATAGCTCAGCACCAGTTGATTCTGCTGAAAAGAAAAGAGCATTATTTTCTTGTTCACTGGCACACTTCCTAACCTTCTGATCTACATGAAATGTAGTTACATTAAATAATTGATCCTCACTGGTTGCAGAACCCTCGCAAAAAAAAACAAAAAAAAAACGCACCTTTTCGGAACTAGATGATCGTTGTTTACATTCATGCGATGATGTCGACTCTTCTTTCTCACCTTCAGAACGCTTGCGTTTCTTTGCTCTTTCGAACATTGTACAATTGTATTTCAATGCACATTTCTTGTGCCACTTAGCTACTCTTCGTAAAAATGTTTGTTCCATCCCGCTCTGATTTTCATCAAACAACTTTACATCAATATCCGTGGATAAAGCATTTATACCATCAAAGTTCTGTAAGTTTTTCGCAGGCGTTGCATATCCGGTGTTACGTGCATGTACATTTGTATTATTTGCAGGACAAACCAATTTATCAGTATCTGTCTTTTGGCACAGTATACAAATTGTCCAATCAACAGGTCTCGGTTTATCTTCACCCAGGTCACTGAGGAACTAAATGGAACCGCTTTGCCATTTTAGGATGCAATCTTTACGCACTCAAATCTGAAAATAAAGCACAGCAAACTAATGGCATATTGCAATATTTTTAAAAGTCATATTTAAACAAGTAATACTGAAACAAATAAGTAACATTTCAATATTTTGACATCAATATTATTATTTTAAACAGGTGCCACGAATACGAAACTTCTAAAACTGCAATAAGGATGTGCCTTTGTGCAAATAAGAACTATCTACGCCGTTATATTGATTCTGATCCTATTTTGAAGATGAAAAATGAAATCCTTGACCTGAAAAACATATAAAACGATAAAAAGCACTCTTTTGTATGATGTGTATCAAAAAAGGTGTAGCAAAATCAAAACACGGGTAGCCATTTTGAAACATAGCCGCCATCTTGGATTATAGTCACTTTGGGCGATGCCTCCCCATCTTATTTTCATTGTATAACCATACAGTACATTCTCACCAAAGGGCATATTCTTATCACAATTTGCAGTGTTTATGTATGTAGCTCCCCCACTATGTGTGAAGCCGTTGCATTTAAATTCATTAAGCAAAAATTAAGCAACAAAAACAATAAAATTAAATGCAATCAACACTGAAGAAAACATAAAAAAATCGAAAGATTAACGAACAATAATTTGGTAAGAAATTGGAATCTTTTATTTCAGAATGTTTCTTTATTATTTTTCCACTCGCAGATTTTTCTAAATTTTTTGGAAATTCTAGTTTTGGATTGGAGAAATTCTGTTTTTTATAACCTGACGGAAATGAAGGCATACAGAATGTTGTCTTATGTCTCTTGTCGTATTTGTACCTTTGAATAGAATTTCACCAATGAAGGGTCAAAGCTCCCGGGAATTCGTGACCTTCTTTGAACAAAAACAATCTGGAAGCTACGTGCACAGGGCTGTCCAATTACTCTGTATCGAGCTTCATCAAACCCGTAGGAAGGGGAATCGTTGGAGAAGAAAAAAAAAATTGAAATTTTTTTAAAACCAAAATCCACGAAATAGAACTTCGATGCTCCATGAAAAACGATTTACTTCGTCCTTATCTGTTTCCAATTTATTGAGTAAAAACAGAAGGGAAATAACCATTGGTGGCTAACTAGAAAAAGAACCTTGTCGAAACTGCTTTGAAAATGCAATTTATATTCTGCCCCATCCCTTCATTTTATTTCTACCTCTCTGTCGGCTTTTTTTTCTGTTTATAAGAAATATTTTTATTTTATATATTTTTTATTTATTTATTGTAATAAGGCCGTGGGTACACCCCACTGGTAGCGCGGTCTTAGGCTTATTATACAAACCCTAGAAATTCAGAATATGTCGTAGACAGCGGAAGGAGAGAAACAGAAGAAGCAACAGGAAGCAAAGGAAATATCCATATCTGTTTCGATATTTTAACTCGTGTTTAAACTTAACAGCATCGGGGCAGGCCGCGTTCTTGACTACAAGGATGCGCCTTATCGACTTATTTAATTACAAGTTTACAGTAGTTAAAAAGGGCAAGTAGAATTGAAACTTTACAAAGATTAACTCCTCCTATACTTTGAGCACGTTAAGACATGATCAACTGAAATTTAAAGATCATACAGTAAAGAAAAGAAAAGAAAAAAGATAAGAACTAACTAAATGCAAGAAGAAATTAAACATGGTGAATTAGCGGGTACTTGTTTCTTGAATTTTATCAATTTAGGTTAATTTAGGTTTTTGTTAATTATGTATTATGAACACGGTTTTTATGATGCTTGTAGGAGCATTTCTTGAGATTTCCTTTGGGATTTTGAAGAACCTCCGTTCTATTGACTATGAGAGTCCTTAACTTGGTCTCATCCCAAAATAAATCCTACCTATGCCCTTTGTTTACGATATAAATATTCTTAATTACAAAAAAAGAAAAAGAAAAGTAAAAAAGAAATGAAAAAAGCCTTTTGAATATTGAATAATTTTTAAATAGAAACAGCATTTATCCTTTTTTAAATTCAATTTAACATCAGAGAATTTTCTTCACAACTAACATATAGTAAAAGATTATTATTGTAATAACATTTAAAAAAATATTAATTTACATATAGTGACATGGAAGTGAAAAGTCGGAATCGACAAAAAGAAAAATCGGACTCTAAAGTCCTAAATAGGTTTACGGTTAGAGGTAATTTAATAAAGACAAGATAGAGGTAATTTAATAAGGACAAGTTAGATTGTTCTTTTTTGTTTACTTAAGATTTTGACTTTTATTGATATTAAGGATGGTAATTACAATTACATCTTTTACACTTCCTAAGCATGTTCATTATATAAGTAGGATTATATAAGCACGACGAAATTAAAGCAACAACAACAACCAAAAAAAAAAAACCCAAATATTTTATTGCCTACTTTCCTAGGAAAGTTGATTATGAAGTGTTTGTATGTAACTTCTGCTGCGATTAAGTGCAGAACGCATAGTAATAAGCAGAAATGCAACAAGAAAATTAGGGGAGCAAATGATGTAAAATCATGAAATGATTTATTTTACAAATCATTTAAAAATATTTCCATGCAATGAATATTTACAAGTGACATAGGTATATGTACAATAGACTAATCTGCTGTAGTCTGTAACAGTTCCTGAAATCACTGCTCACAATATAATAATAAATCCTTTATGTGTATCAACTCGATACTTATCATTTATTTTCCTAATCGAAAAACCTGTGGAGAATGAACTAAAACAAGTTCTCAAACTAATTCTTTGAACTCTAATATTATAATCTGCACGCTTCTTTATAATAATAATTATTGCGAATAATATATTTAGTGATTGTTTTAAACAATATCTACAAAGTTCACACGTACGCGAGAGTTCACATCACACACATACTACAATTCAATATCAAGTATGAATGGCCTTTCACAATTTCACCTGTTTGAATATATTCAGGCTTTATCTTTCATTGTGTGCTAATAGAAATTATTCTATAAGGCAATTCACCTGTCTTGTGTGATATCTCATTAACTATAATAAATGGTTTCATTCACCTTGTATGAATGTACTCTATCTTTATAATCTCTATAAAGATATTTAATAATAATTATTCTTAGGCTTTTCTATATTAATAATACCCTTGGGTGAATAAATAAACTTTCATAATTGCGCTTCCTAACAAACAGTCAATGTCCGATGTACTCAGTCGGTATCCATATTGCTTCGCAATTATTTCTTCTTCGCCTAAGGAACGGCGTCACACCCTCCAAAATGGAAGTAAGAAAATATTTAATTACTTACAGTTTGTCGACACTGCTGGGCTTTTTACTTTGGCGAAGTCGCTGCGTTGACAAATATTCGTTGTGATGATTGTTGCTTCGTCTATCGTAGTTAGACCGGGATATCGTTTGGGGTTGATGTCTAAATAAATCTCCATTGGTCTCGTCCTACCAAGCTAATTAGTCTTCTTATCTTCACACGCAAATGGATTAGTTGTCTTTAACTCTTCCACAGCGTTGAATTCACATTCCAACGAAGTTAAAATTCAACTTAATTGAATTAATTTAATATATTGACCTGGATTACTATTCAATGGTTATCCCTGCTGAGATCTATATTAATAATCAGTTTTAAACCGAATCTATTAACTTCTCGTTTCTTCATCAAACTCTCACTTCATTGCTGACTTAACTGACTTTGATGACTACTCCAGAGCCAAACTATTACTCTTATTTTATGACGTTTCTTTGCGTTACGTAGTCTCATCATTTCCATATTCAAATTAGGACTACTCACATTCATATGAAGGGATGAAAATATATAAAAAAAAAAAAAAAAATTGGAAAAAAAAAATTCTTTTCAGGCATTTTAAAACTTCTTTTACTTTAACTAATTAAATTATTCTAATAAAAATAATTTAATATCCTATCAAGTTCCACCTTGCTATGGATATTTAAGGTCTGGAGACGATGTAATTTTTATATTTGAAATCTCTTCCGTGTGAGTCTTATCAAGAAAATAGCACGATGTAATAAAAATTCCCATAGAGAAGAAGTACAAACGAAAACAATGGATTTCTATTTTATTCCTATTATTTCATTCTCTTAAACAGTGAATATTAATCCTTAATCCGTTAATTTGGTGGTTTGATGCGATTAAAATTAATCGGATTTTGCCAACTGAAGCAAATACTGATTTAATTAATTTTTTCAGAAAATGAAAAATTTGTACAGTTTGTATTCAACAGATATCACAATTTAAAAATAATTGTAGGATTTTTCGTTTTTGTCTTTTTACAGTTTTAGGAAAAACATTTTAAGGAAAGCAGGCTTTTTAAGTTCTTTCAGAAACTTCCTGTTAGGTTATTAATGCACTAATAACTTAACTAAAATTGACTTGTCAGTCTTTGATAAATTAACTGAATTCTAAATAGTGAATATGAATAACCCTCGGGTTAAATGAATTATTCCATAATTCATCTGTCATTCTCCGTGGTGCGGTCATTCTCCGCCGGGAATGTTGATTGTTCCAGGGCTGTTGTTCGCTTTGTCCTTTGATAGCGAGGGTTGTGAGGTTCTGTACAGGGGCGGTTAAGGCGGCAATCTTGTTTTGTACGTGATCGGTGTTGCTTGCGATTAGAGATTGTTGTGGGCTGAGGGTTGCTATGGTTGGCCAGTGGTCTTGAAAAGGGTCTGGTGTAATGCTGCGGGCTGTTGATGCTGTAATGGCCGGCATTCCGCATCCATTTCACTGACAGACGGCACGCGGAGGGCCAACAATACTGTGTGTACGTCTGTGGCTACACCTTTCAGGAGGTGATGGAGTCGCTGGCCGTCGATCATGTGAGGATCTACCTTACCACAGAGGTGAATCACATCCTGGATGTACGACTTGCAGGACTTTTGGGATAGCTGTGTACGGGTGGAGAGTGTCCGCTCGGCCTCTGTGGCGATGTGATGGAATGCCACGAATGTGTCGGTGAATTTCGTCATGAAGGACGTCTAGGTGGAGATGGTGGCCTCTTCATTATCGAACCAGCGGCGGGCGGGGTCCGTTAGGACAAAGGGTAGGTACGCTAATTTGTTGTTTGCTCGTTGAATCGGGCTACATGTTCGAAGTCTCGGAGCCAGGCAAGGGGGTCAGTTGATGCTCCGGAGAAGGGGGTGGTTTCACATTATCGTAAGGCGGTGGAAATTTTCGTTGCCGGTGTTCGGGCATGAGGCTTTACTGCATTACCCGTTAGGGCATAGCAGAGCCAGCACCCCCTATATTGAAAGCCTCTGCACCGCGTTGTGACGTAGGCGGTCGGAGTCCGTTGTCGATATAGAGAACTACGATTATGAGTGCTTTCCAAATTTTCTTTTCTTTATTTTTTAACTTCAATACGCTTTAGAATATGAGAAATAGCTTTAAAAAAATGAGTAAAAAGAGAAATTTCATTGAATTATGTTTTATCAATACACAAAAATATATATTTTAAGGATTTGAAAACTGCAATAAAAGACTTGAAATTT
>JAFIDM010056757.1:0-15362 GCA_023159025.1 Thereuonema tuberculata | reverse complement strand
AATGAAACCATAAAAAATAGAAGATCCTAAGAAAAAAAAAAGGACTGGAAGGGCTACAGCGTTAACTTTAACAGCCAATGTGTTGGATTTTTTTAAACATGTTTTACATAATATTTAAAGTCAAATCAACTTATCCTCTACAGAAGCATAGTATCCTGAAGTTATGAGAGTGAAATAATATTACTGTGCTATTTATTTTACTTTCTCATTTCCAACTCTTTAGAATTAAATGTGTTTTAAAGTTGAAATAGATTAAACATCATAATTAAACAGACTCATTCTTTAGAATTAAAATAAACAAAAATGCGAATTTAGTTAATATTTTTTATTTACAAAGCTTTATATAAAATTTGTTTTCAATATAAATTTAGAGCTATGTTGTATTGAAAAGTACTGTATTAAAATAAATATAAATCATCAGAAGATATATACTAAGCAGTATTTAAGTTATCTATCAAATGAAATAATACGTTACAGTAAATTCAACAAAAAATAATAAGACTTAAAAAGGACAGCCAGATCAGTCTCATAAAAACTATAATATTCAAATACATATACTTCACAATAACGATTAGTTTAGTCTACGAGATATTAAAAAAAGAAAGAAAACAATGCTGTACATTTCCATCAAAAAAACAAAATTTCCCTGAAATTTCTTTGAGCCATTATTTAATTTAAAAAGATTTACAAAATTTTCTAATGAAAATTTGAAAGTTTACCTTTTCTCACTTGCCAACATTTGAATTTTACTTTTTTTCTTAAATTCAGTTTCTAATATTAATTTATCATTGTTTTCCTTACAATAATTTTTCAGTAATATGTTTGTACTGATGTACGCTATTGATTTCAGACGGAAATCTGGTGAATGATTACCTGGTAGCTCTGCATTCTTAAAAGTTTCTAAGAGTTCATCTAAAGATTTAAAACAAAATTTCATATTCTTTCTGAGATAACAGTTTCCAAATGGTCATTCTCTCTTTTTTATCTCTTTCTGGATGGTTCTTCCCTGGTTGTTTTTGATAAGTATTTTGGACAATCAGGAAACACTGTATTTTCCCTCGGTTGAGGTCGTGTTAACTTGACAAGTTGTCTGCCAGTGGTTTCATAAAAGTATTTTGAAACACGACGAAAATCTTCCTCATGGAAGTGCAATTCACATACCTTCAAAAAATAATTTCAAGCAATAATAAAAATCAGGTCATTAAACTTAACAATTCAAGATTAAAACTGATATAAGCTTTTTTTTTTTCTATTACTGAGCCAAAAAAAAATATCTGGGGGCACGGCAGTGCCCCCGCCAAGACGAGCCGAAGGCAGGAAGGGCACTACGTACCTTTTCTGGAAGTGTTTCATCGTATTTTCGAACCCTCACAGCTTCGGCCTGGATAATACTAAAGAGCTCAAATTTTCAGGATAAGATGCAGTCAGCAGACTAATGAAATACACTAAGTTTCATTTATTTAGCTTTTATACTTTGGATTTTATTAATACCTAAAATACGTCGATTCCGTCACTCACTCACTCATGATCATCAAAACCTATAGGGTACTTCCTGAAGTCCTAGAAAGCTGAAATTTGGTATGCAGGTTAGGAGTAGCACACAACAAAAAAATTAAGAAATCCGAAACTTTCACCCTGCAACCCCTCATAAAGGGGGGGGGGGGGTCTGGTTATGTATTATCGAACCCCCATAGCTTCGGCCTGGATAATACTAGAGAGCTCAAATTTTCAGGATAAGATGCAGTTACCATACTAATGAAATACGCTAAGTTTCATTTATCTAGCTTTTATACTTTGGATTTTATTAGGATCTGAAATACGTCGTACCGTCAATGCTTCGGCCTAAATAATGCTGTGTAATAATGTGATTTCTTACAAAAGTGCTTATATACAGTGTGTATATACAAGTTGACCAATAGAAAAACAGAAAAGTAGGGTATTGAAAAAAAATACATTTTCTAAATAACTTTAAAACTAAATTTAGTTGTAATAGATAATCCCACCCAAAACATTTCATGTAAAATAAGTTGCCAAGACTCACATGCTCGTAACGCTTTCCCTGTTAAAAAGTTATCAGATCTCATCCTACAAAAAGAAATGAAATCCCACCCAAAACACTTCGTGTAAAAAAAGTTGCCAAGACTCACATGCTCATAATGCTTTCACTGTTAAAAAGATATGAGATCTCATGTAGAGCCAAGCCCCTAACTCTACGAGGCCTAACTCTACAAGCCCTAACTCTAAAAACCCTATATCTTGGTCAAAAAGTATGGCTTGGCCGTTTCATGGAACTATTTCATCTCACCCAAAACATTTCATGTAAAATACGTTGCCAAGATGCTCATAACGCTTTCACTGTTAAAAAGTTATCAGATTTCGTATAGTGCCAAGCCCCTCACTATACATGCCTAACTCTAAAAACCCTACTATCTTGGTCAAAAAGTGTGCCTTGGCATAGTCCATATCCTTTACATAACTCCATGGGATTGTCTGTGTGACAGCCACGAAACGGCCAAGCCATACTTTTTGACCAAGATATAAGGTTTTTAGAGTTAGGGCTTGTAGAGTTAGGCCTCGTAGAGTTAGGGGCTTGGCTCTACATGAGATCTCATATCTTGTTAACAGTGAAAGCATTATGAGCATGTGAGTCTTGGCACCTTATTTTACACGAAGTGTTTTGGGTGGGATTCTTTTTACTATTAATGAAAGCTAAAGAACTAATTTCAAGAACAAAAGTCACATTTATTTATATTTGAAATTTAATTTTATATATTATATATTTCAAATAACGATCATTAGAGCAAGGATAATACAAAATCAGTGTCTTTAAATCAAAAACGTATTATAAAAAATCTAATACTACGCTGCTAAAATTGAATTGAATACCTTTTTGTTCCTCGTTTAATTCCTTACGTTTCCGTTCCTTTCTTTATATTTTACAGGGTATATTTACAGAATATAAATAAGCTCTTTGTTTTTCCTCGTATTTTAATAAATTCTGGTTCAACATATTTGCTTTGTTGGTGTATCATACATATTTTAGTTTCCATTTAAAGATGTGTTAATATTGCAAGAACCTTTAGTCTTTTTGATTAATAAGAAAAAAAAATAATTGCTTTTAAATGTGTGTGAATTATCGAACAAACAATACTAAGGTCTTTTTTAAAAAACAAGAAGAAAACCTTTGATGTTTCTTTATTCATTTCGAAGATATGTTTCTGATTAGAAAACGAATATTTAAATATATAAACCGATAAAGTTAATCTAAGTTTTGCCTTCCCTTGAGGAATATTAGTCTGCAATACTAAGAATCAATAGATAGATAATGAAAACATAATTAAAATATTTAATATTAAATAAAGTTAATATTTAAACAGAGATTCACTCTAAATTTAAATTACTTTTATAAGCAATAACTAATATATTCATTACCAAAATAAAACAGATGTACTGCTACATTCTTTATGGTATAATGTGTAGATAATTGATGATTATAATACTATTATAAGATTAATTTTTTGACAAGGGTTTTGCAGTAAAAAAAATAGTTCGTGGCTATAAAAATGCTGATCATTTACGTTAAAAATTAAGTAAGATTGCCTTCTATTTCATTAAATTACAGCAAATACAAAATTAAATGTAAAGATATAACAATCAGTTTAGGGTTAACTTGGAATTCTTAGTTGGTTCGAAGTCTTTTCTTGGAATTGATCTCAACCATTTTTCTTTTAAAATAGCTTCACGTGGAAATCCAAAGACTGAAACATTAGGACCATTATAAGTAATTATCTCTACAAAATGGTACACTACACTTCTGACGCATCTTTTTTTAAATAAAAGGAACAGTCGAAGAAACACGTGCCAGAAGTTTTCGAGAACGAAATGGAGACTTGCTTCACCCAACCTCTTCTAAAATCCCTTAAAATAAGGGGATTTAGGAGGTGTTGCTTCAGCCCAAAGCCTTTGACGTCCGAGTAATTCCGGTGTCGGGTGCTAAGGCTTGGGGATGTAGGAGGTGTTGCTAGAATGCAGTCTCCATCTCCCTCGTGCAATCGCTTCATTCAAGAGAAAAGTTTGACAGAAAATCCAGGTACTTTGGATAAAGCAGTATTATTGGCCAAGTCACTAAGTTGAAGCGGAGATAAGTGATGAATACGGGACCATTGAAAATCAAACAGGAAAACTCACTATTAGTGATCGTCAACATCACTAAGTATTAAGTCAGCCAATGAAGCCACTAAGTTAAAGAATCTACAAAGAATCAACAGACTTCAAAAAAAATGTTCACGCTGTGGTGAATACATCGTTTTAAGTATCCTGCGAAAGCAGTGTAGTGTAGAAAATGCAACCATCTTAATAATTTTGCTAAAATGTATCGTTGCAAAATAATTAATACTTTAACAAAGGAAAAACTAAGTCTGAATAATGAATAATATTAATAATAATATCAATGGTATAATATCAATGGTGTTAAAGTTAAGGAATAAGAAAAGTTCAATGTGAACAATTGATTTCACAATTAATCATGATAGACATACCTTCTTAAAGATACTAGTTAAGTTAAAGTTGCGATCAGGCCGAGAGGACCTCGCAATGCAGCTGGAGGGTAGGCTCCAGTGTTCAGAACCTACGGGACAAAGTTGGGGACGGGGGGTCGGCCCGTCGCTCGCCCGCCTTTAACTCCCGGGAAACAAACCCGGTACCCATTCTATAGAGGGCTGTGTAGACCCTAGGGCCCGTTTGGAACAGAAAGAAGCGTGGAAAAATTCCCGGCCTCGGCGGAGGCCGGGAATCGAACCCGTCACCTCCAACCCGCAGCTAAGCGCCCTTACCCACTCGGCTACCGGGCCCACATAAAGATACTAGTGCTGAAATAAATGTCATTTCATTGACAAGTTTTCAACTTCTTAAATTAGATCCAAACCTAATTAGTAAAAGTGATAAAATAATTTCAACTTTTAGTGGGGAAGTAATTCCTCTTGTAGGTCAATGTCAAATTAACTGCATGTATAATGATGGATTATATCATTTCCTATCATCTGCATTCACAGCTTTTCTATATACTGTATAATAAAAAACATTTTGAGTTCTCATAAATATCCAAGTATGATAACTTTTTACCGACTTCCTGTTGTATTGTGAAACTTATATTTTTATGTACTGAGTTGAAAGTAATTAGAATCCGTTCCGTTTCTTGATCATCAACGGTAATGAAAATATCATCTACATAACGACACATGTAATTGACGTTCCTTTGTAGAAATTGTGATTCCAAATTTGCTCTTCTGTAAATTTCATAGTATATTCAGCTATGACCGCTAATGCTATCAAAGAATGTAATATGCAATACATCACGGCTAGACACCATAAAAAGACTAAGCACAATTTGAACCTCCGGAAACCAACAATGTGTGGACTTCAAAGTGATCATTACCTTAGAAAATTCTATGAGTCTCTGTTCATCAGGACTAAAAAATATAGATACAGAAATTTCTATAAATAACGCAATGCAGTATGAACTTAAGTAATTGTGATGTTAATTGTTAAAATAAAAAATTAAACCCAGCAACCCCTGACAATAATAATGAGTTATCCACATGACAGGCAATGAATGTAGTTTATAAAACTGAGGTTTTGTTTCCAGTTTGCTCCATGTGTCATTTGACGAAGGGGTCCGAACCTGGACCCTGCAATATGTAATGATGATTTTTTTAAATGTGTGTTTTTATAATTGTGTTAGATCCAATTGTAAATAGTACCACTACGTCTTTAGCCTATGATATTAATTGCAGTAATCTTAAACAGAAATATACCGAAGTTTTTTTGGTCTAGGATGTCCTAAAGATTTTAAATGTCATTTAACTGTTAAGCCAGATGTCATTGCTTCAGTAGATATTTCTCGCAGAATACCATTCAAAATACAAAGTAAAGTACAAGAAGAAATTGAACGTCTATTAAAAGAGGGAGCTATTGCAAATATAGATGAGCTTACTGAATGGGTTAATTCGATTGTTGTTACAGCTAAGAAAAATGAAAAAATCAGACTATGTTTAGATCCACGTAAGCTTAACAGAGCAATTCTTAGACCGCATTTTCCATTTTCTAATATTGATGATATTAAATCTAAACTGTGTGGTGCAACATATTTTTCAGTCTTAGATGCAAATTCGGGTTTCTGGATGTTAAAATTGGATGAAGAGTCATCTAAATTGTATACCTTTGTAACTCCTCGAGGAAGATATCGTTTTCTTAGATTGTCCTTTGGTATTAATGCAGCACCATTATGGGAAATGTTTCATAGGGAAATGATTAAGCTTTTTGGAGATATCCCAGGGTTAAAAATAATGATGGATGACTTTCTTATTTATGGTAAATCTAAAGAAGAACACTATCCAGTTGTAATATGCCAATTCTTGTTAATGTTAAAGAATTGCAATGATTTCTAGGCATGGTTAATTATCTTGGTACATTTATCAAGGAACTGTCTAAAAAATCACTAACTTAAGTCAGTTATTGACAAAAAATAGTGTGTGGTTAAGATCTGATAAGCATGAGTTGAAATTTAATAAATTATTACTGAACCAATCTTAACCTACTTTGATCCAAACAAGCAACTTGTTTTGTCAGTTGATGCTTCTAAGAGTGCCATGGGGGCTGTAATTTCCCATAGTATTAATTCTGCCTATGTCAGCATCCCTTACTTCTACACAGCAAAATTATTCTCAAATAGAAAAAGAATTATTAGCTGTCTTGTTTGGGTGTACTAAATTTCACCAATATATTTTTAGTATTACAGTAGTAGTTGAAACTGATCTAAACCTGCGGGTTGGGACCACCCATGGCGGTTCTGTTTTTCATGGGATAACATTGATGGGTCCTAAACACCCGCCCATAATGGATTACCATATTGTCCTGCGTATAAGACGACTGGGCGTATAAGACGACCCCCAATTTTTCCAATTAAAATATAGAGTTTGGGATATAGTCGCCGTATAAGACTACCTCTCTTCCAATGCACACCAAATAAAAATGAGAAAAACACAAGATTTGATTTCAATATGGTAATTTTAATTCAAATGCTTATGACATGCAGATACTTAGCAGGAAAACTGCCACTTATAAACATAACGCTGTTTGTCATCAAGCATGTAAACATAAAACAGTGCAAGTGGATTAAACTTTTCCTTTAAAAGCGATGTACCTTACCGGCGATTGGCTGGTTGTTGTATACAACGCCTGCTTGGATTGGTCAGCTCTCCTTGTCTCCAAGTAACTGTAGCTTTGTTTATTCTGGTGCATTATTTTAATGCTACATTTTTTTAGAATTTCACTAAAATCATAGTATTTCTTAACTGTAGCCTTGTTTATTCTGTCCCCGCTCATTATTCGACTCAAAAATTATTCGACTGTCTCCCAAAAAAGTCATTTGTCAAAATGCATTTTCAAAAAAATGGTTTTTTTTTTTTTTAAATTAAAGAAATGAATTAATGACAAAAGTGTTGAGATTAAATTTTCTAATTAGGTTTCTGTATATTGGATCCAGACTTTTAGTGTTTAAACAACATCACAACAGTTATTTAAATATACGATATATTGAGAGTGTTTGAACGCAAATGAAACGAATTTCAATAATAATGAATAAATAATTACACGAAAATATAACTCTTATACGTTTGACGATTTTATATAAAAAGTTTCAGATTTTTATAAGCTACTGCTTATAAGCTACTGTTTAAAAGATATGAGGCGGTGAAAACCATCAGTACTTTCCAATACTCCACGAATCACCCGGTATATTTGTATATGTTATCTTACTTATGATATATATGTTTATAAGGCACTAAATTCGATTCGACACTAAATTATGGTTTGGACTGTTGGATATTTATAAACAGACAACAAATTAAAAATATAAATAAAATTATTCTCAAGATCTTTAATTACGTAATGATTAACTTTAAAAACAAAAAACCTGAGGAACAACAAAGCATAAGAAAGAAATATAAAATTCTTTTATTAAATGAAAAATTTATTTATAACAATATGATAAAGAATTTTTTTGATATAAAAAATAAAAAAGATAACTTACAAAATAATTCCAACACCAGAAAAGGTTGGGTAAAAATATTTAATGTTACAAAAATAAATAATAATATGGGATTTAGACAAAAAAATCAAATCCTTTATAGTCTTTTCAATCAATTCAAATGGGAAAATTATAATTTTGAAAGAATTAGTCAGGTTAAAAATCAGTTGATAATAGATATTATTGATGGTAGTTTTAAATTTTAATATTATTAATCTTAATTTTTTTTTCTTTCACTTATCTGTATTTAGATTAAATTTTCAGTACCTATACCACATGTATTTCTCTTTTAGAAATACCTATTAGGACTGATGCACTTTAAAAAAAAAAAAAAAAAAAAACTTATAGGAAACAATACTAAAGTTATACTTTAACGAAGTGGTTTTCTCTGGTTTTATGCATTATACAACACTATATAACAATCCTACAGTGTAATGATTTCATCTGCCATTTTTATAATAACTCCGTCAGAAATTAATAAATAATTAAGGATTTATCATATTATTTATATTATCTATTAAAAATGAACTCTGGCTGTTTCTTATTCTGTAATCTATTTCAAACTAACAAATTACAAAAAAAAAATCCCTCAGTTTATAAATATAAACTACTAAATATTTCCTTCTTTATAATTAAATTTAAGAAATTCACAATCCAACTGATATATTGACATGTATTCTTTGAAAGACAGAAGGAAAAGAAATGCCTTTTCAAATACAAAACATCAAAATTTATTCATTTTCTTTGTCTATTAAAATTTCAATTCTTTGAATTTTAGTTCAAGTAATAATTTTAACAAACAAATGAAGATGAAACAAAATCTGATATTCATTTCATATAATGACTGTCTGCTTCTTCAATATAAATACACAAACTTCAAAATGACCAATATTTCGTCTTTTTTTAATCCAAAGACTTTTTCGAGGTGTGTAACATAATAAAACTAAAAATTGAAGAGAAGAAAAAGAATTTCTTTCTTCTCTCTACATAATACAAACATAACAAACTGGTGTGACACTACATCGTACCTTTGTTTTAAAATAATAATAAACAATTTAAATACAGCTGAATTAATAACAAAACAGAAATAACGTAGGAAACAAACTTACTAATTAAACTTTAAAATTTCACTTAATCTTTTATTACATTTTATAAATTTTCTAAAACAACTTAATGATATCTCATTTACTTTAAGGGACTTGTCCTTGTTAAAACATTACAGCAGTTAATAGTACAAGATTCTAAAATTTCTCTCATATATCTATCTTTACTTTCAAAAATAATATAAACTAATGGATCTGGATTGTGTTTGGGTCTCCAGCAGTGGTCTGCCCATTTTATAAATTTTCTAAAAAAACTTAATGATATCTCATTTATTTTAAGGGACTTGTCCTTGTTAAAACATTACAGCAGTTAATAGTACAAGATTCTAAAATTTCTCTCATATATCTATCTTTACTTTCAAAAATAATATAAACTAATGGATCTGATTGTGTTTGAGTCTCCAGCAGTGGTCTACCCATTCGGATAAATTTTGATAATAGTGATTATATGCTGTAATATGTTCTTTAAGCCTTTCTTGAAGTGTCCGTCCCGTCATTCCTATGTAGTTTCCTGTTTCGTCATTCTTGCAATCTCCTTCATCTTAAGAGATAAACAACGCCCATTTTGTTTAACATTTTCTTTTGTATGAAACTCTTATTGAATAGTTTGTTATCTTTATAAATACTAATTGTATATTGTTATTCTTGCATACTTCTTTAATGTTTCTATTAATTCTCATATCTATGGGTAATTTTACTGTTTTGAATGTCTTATCTTTATCTTTACTGCATTTGTATCTTTTCTTAAGTTTTTCTTTTTGAAAAATTCTCTAATAGAGTCAGTCGTTAATAAAATTTATTAGGATACTCATTCATGGTAAAACGTTCCTTGAGATTTAAAATCTTCTTATGTTAATCTTTCTTATTTTCAGTGTGATTTACAATCCTTCTTAGGTTGTTAAAAATTACTTCTTTCTTGGTTGAAATCCTGTGGTTAGAATTAAAATTCAGGAAATGATTACTTTGGTATGGTTTGATATACTGTTCATAAGTTATCTCTGAATTTTCTTTCTTTATCAACAAATCAAGGAATACAATCTTGTTGTTAGTTTCTTTTTCATACTTGAAATTGATATCATTGTGAAAACTATTAATTAATAAACTTCGAGAATTGTCGAAGTTTGTGAAGAAAGTTTATTTTGCATATTTCAAATTGAAACTTGAGATCAAGACAAAGCATGGGCTCCGCATAAGGTGTGCAGAAGATGCGAGGAAGATCTTCATTTGTGGTTTAAGGGTAAGAAAAACTCATTTCGTTTTGGCATTCCTGTGATAAGGCGTAAACAGAAAAATCACATAACCGACTGCTACTTCTGTTCGATAGATGTGAAAGGATTTGATACAAAAAATAAAAATAAAATATCTTACCCTAACCTTGACTCAGCTATTCATCCAGTGTCCCATGGCTCTGAAATACCAGTTCCACAGAGACAGTTTAACCCCCGGCAAAGAAAAACGTCATCAATACGACCTTGGTTCCACCAGAAAAAGTATTATTACCATCTTTTCATATTAAATTGAGGCCCATAAAGCAGTTTGCCAAATCACTGCCAAGAGATGGGAATTGTTTCAGATATCTGTGTTTCAAGTTCCCGAAACTGTCTGAAGCCAAGTTAAAAGAGGGAGTTTTCACTGGTCGCGACATAAGAAAACTTTTATGTGATCCCCTCTTTTTGGAAACAATGGGAGAAAAGGAAAAAGATGCATGGGACTTGTTTTACGAATGTAGTTGACAAGTTTCTGGGGAATACTAAGGACCCTGACTACAAAACCATTGTACAACGCATGCTGGCGTGTAAGAAGCTCAAGGATGCAAGATGAGCTTAATAAAAGTTCATTTCTTATACTCCCATATTTTCTATTTTCCTGAAAACTTGGAAGCCTACAGTGAAGAACAGGGGAAAGATTTCACCAGGATGTATGTGATATCGAGAGACATTACCAAGGATAATGGGATTCAATATATTAGCTGACTACTGTGGGATGCTCAATCGAGAAAGCAGAGAAGGAAATCAGAAACGAGTTCGGAGAAGCATCAAAGAGAAGACAAGGTTTTATAAGAAAAAAAAGTAGACCTAAAATTATGTATAAACATCAGAAACAATTTTTTGATTAGTTGTAAGAAAATAAAACACATTTAGTTTATTGTAATAAATAAGTGTTTTTATCAAAAATGTATTCTTATTTTGCAAAAAGACCTGTACGTGATGGGATGTTATGGAAGTCATTTTTAGAATCTGCGACCTTTAAAACATATATTTCAGCAAAAATATCCCATGCAGCTGGAAATTTTTTTTTTTTTTACAGACCTGTGTAATTTCTAATAACCGAATTTTTTTCACCAAATCTTCAGAGTTTAAAAGTGAAAATTTATTTTCATCTGGAGCTTTCAAGCCTATAATAGAAGTAATTAAATTACTCCCTGGAAACTCCCTGGAAATAGTTTATAAAGATCCCAAAGTAATGTAGGAATTCCATCTTCTAGAATGTATCTTTTATAATCATCAAGACTTTGGACTTTCATATTCATTTAAATAGTATAGATATCGTGTTTTTTACTTTTCATTAAATTTTAATTTACTCGGAATATTATATTCATTATTTTCGGAATAAGCCTGTTAAGAATGTACAGACATATGCTCATTGTTACTCACGTGATTTGCAGCGTGAACTGCGGGGACTTTGTTATGATGGCCGGAGTCTTGATGGCAGACTTGATGGCATGTTCGTAAGTAGAACAAAGATTATCTTTTATATTTTATTACTCAAAACTGGTTCTTAACATGGTATCAGGAGTGGGGTGAAGATTTATTTGGACCGATTCCACATTCCTAATTCGATGATTGAACATTTTGTATCATGTTCAAGGAAAAATGTCCAAAGAAGAAGCAACAAGTCGAGACGCCATATTGAATTCTAAAAGTACAATAACTCAATTGAATTGTAAGTTCGACAATATGCCTAAGATATTGAAAACTTTGATAATGCAATTTAAGATTTATTTCCGTGCTTATAATCTGTAAAAGGAGAGTGATTAAAGAAAAGTCGCAATTTTACTTCATAATATTGGTGAGGAAGCCATTAATATTTTCCATTCTTTTGATCTCAACATTGATGTAATGGAGTTTGAAACGTTAGTCTTAGCCTTCGAGATTAATTTTTCGGCCCGAGTCAACACAATGATGGAAAGACATCGCTAATTCATCCGTCAATTTCGAGATGAAGACATTGATACATACGTGGCTGACTTGAAAAATATAAGTCAAACTTGTTATATCAGTTGTTGTTCTATGAGTGCCGTGGGGGCTGTAATTTCCCAGGTATTAATCCTATTGCCCATGTGTCAGCATCCCTTCTTCACAGCAAAATTATTCTCAAATTGAAAAAGAATTATTAACTGTCTTGTTTGGGTTTATTAAATTACACCAATTTATCTTTAGTAATACAGTAGTAGTTGAAAGTGATCATAAACCTATTGTAAATCTTTTTCAGATGCCACCTCGTCTACAAAGAATTATGATGCGTCTTCAAGCATATGATTTAATTGTAAATTATAAACCTGGGAAATATTTGTATATTGCTGATACTCTATCAAGAGCAGCTGTACCTGCTCATTCATTAACGGATTTAGAAGATGATTTAACGCGTTCATGTCAATTTATTAATGTCTAGTCTGATTGTTAGTGATTCTAAGTTAAAAGAAATTCGTGATCATACATCAAAAAAGACGAGTCTTTGCAAAATATTTTGTATTATTGTAAAGAAGGTTGGCCAGATCATAGATTGCGTCAAACCTTATTTCAATGTCAAAGATGATATTCATGTAGCATCTGATATAGTATTAAGTGTTAGAGTGTTAATAATTCCTAAGTCACTTCGTAAAAATAATATGATTTTGCTTCATGAAGGTCACAAGGTATGAACAGTTGTAAAAGATTGGCTAAAGATCTTAGTCTTAGCCTTCGAGAATCATTTTTCGCCCTGAGTCAACGCAATGATGGAAAGACATTGATTATTCATCCGTCAATTTCGAGATGAAGACATTGATATATATATGACTGACTTGAAAAATGTAATTCAAACTTGTTATGTCAGTTGTTGGTTCTAAGAGTGCCATGGTGGCTTTAATTTCCCATGCTATTAATCCTATAGCCCAGGGGTCGGCAACCCGCGGCCCATGGGCCGCATGCGGCCCGCGAAGCGTTTTAGTGCGGCCCGCGGGGTTGGTTGTTAAAATAAGATTTTGGCCCTTTTTGGCCGAAGTGCGGCCCGCAGTAATCCCCACATAAAATATTTGGCCCTCTTACAACAAAAGGTTGCCGACCCCTGCTATAGCCTATGCTCCAGCATCCCTTACTTCACAGCAAAAATTATTCTCAAATTGAAAAAGAATTATTAGCTGGCTTGTATGGATGAACTAAATTACAGCAATCTTTAGTAATGCAGTAGTAGTTGAAACTGATCATAAAACCAATTGTAAATTTTTGAAGAAGCCTTTATGTGAATCGCCACCTCGTCTAAAAAGAATTATGATGCGTCTTCAACCGTGTGATTTAATTGTAAATTAAAAACCTGGGAAATATTTGTATATTGCTGATACTCTATCAAGAGCAGCTGTACCTGCTTAGGCATTAAAGGATTTAGAAGATGATTTAACGCTTCATGTCAATTTATTAATGTCTAGTCTGAATGTTAGTGATTCTAAGTTTAAAGAAATTCGTGATTATACATAAAAAAAGACGAGTCTTTGCAAAATATTTTGTATTATTGTAAAGAAGGTTGGACAGATCATAGATTGTGTCAAACCTTATATCAATTTCAAAGATGATATTCATGTAACATCTGAAATAGTATTTAAGTCTTAGAGTGTAATAATTCCTAAGTCACTTCGTAAAAATATTATGATTTTGCTTCATGAAGGTCACAAGGTATGAACAGTTGTAAAAGATTGGCTAAAGATACTGTATATTGGCCAAATATGAGTAACGATATAGACAGTTTTATTGGTTGATGTGAGATCCGCATTGTTCATCGAAAAAGTAATCCTAAAGAGAATTTGATGCCCCATGACTAGGAACTATTGCCGTGGTATAAAAAAAATCGAAATGTTAAGGATGTATAGACGTATGTTCATTGTTAGTCACGTGGCATGCGTCGTGAGCTGCGAGGACTATGATGGCTGGAGACTTTTGTAAGCCAGACTTGATGGCATGTTTGTAAATATAATAATGATTATTTTTTTTATATTTAGTGAGACTCCAGCCATCAGAGCACATGTCTATAAATTCTTGACATCTGTCTTTTTTTAAAAAAAAAAAACCAAAAACCAAAAACAATCCATGTAAAAAAAAAAAAAAAAAAAAAAAATTTTACGTGTCCTGTAATATTCTACATGCAAAAACAAAGCCATACACCTGATTAAGCAACGAAACATTTATACAAAAAATGGTTACAACTAGTTTCTCCACCGAGAGGTGGTATTCTCAAGTATTATGAAAACTCAAAATGGTTTTAATACTACAGTATATAGAAAAGCTGTGAATGCAGATGACATGAAATTTTAAACTATATAATTCATCATTATAGATGCAGTCAATTCGACATTGACCTACAGAAGGAATTACTTCTCCACTAAAAGTTGAAATTATTTTATCACTTTTACTAATTAGGTTTGGATCTAATGTAAGAAGTTCAAAACTTCTCAATGAAATGACGTTTATTCCAGCACCAGTATCGATAAGACATGTGTATCTTTCTTAATTAATTGTTAAATCAGTTGTCCACATTTAATCCCTTTTCTTATCCCTTAACACCATTTACATTATGACAATGAATAATACCTAAGAATTCAGTATTTAGACTTGGCTTTCTTCTGTTAAAGTAATAACTGTTTTGGGACGACACATTTTAGCAAAATGATTAAGATGGTTGCATTTTCTACACTTCACTCCTTTCGCAGGACACTTATAATGATGTACTTAACCACAGCGTGAACATTTTTTTGAAGACTGTTGATTCTTCGACAATTCTTTAACTGGTGGCTTCATTGGCTGACGTAATGCTTAGTGATGTTGACGATGATTAATAGTGCGTTTTCCTGTTTGATTTTCAATGGTTTCAATATTCATCAGGTTGACAAAGTTATCTCCGCTTGAACTTAGTGACTTGGCCAA
>JAFIDM010056755.1:0-15364 GCA_023159025.1 Thereuonema tuberculata | reverse complement strand
AATGAGTGATTACAAAAATCACTCATGTTTATTCAAACGAATCTGTTGATAATACTTATTTGTGTTAATTTATTTTTATACACACACACACACACATATATACAACATATATATTTTATTTTAAGTGATGAACTACTACACACGTATTGTTTTTAATTACGCGTGATCTCACACCTTATTGACTCTTCAAGCATATTTCGAAACTGACCTCTAAATTATATGCTTGCAAGATTTATCATGATCAAAATACTTATTTATTGCTTAATCATCATTCAAATTATATGTGGGTTGTTATGGAAGACATGGTATAAACATAAAAAGAAACATAATTGAAAACTATATGCAAAGGATTGACGTCAACACGAGTAGTGAAGATGAATTCAATAGAGAAATTATAAATATGAAAAGGATCCTTAGTAAAAACGGTTATCAGGAGAAATTCAGAAATAAAACTATAAAGAAATACCACACATTGAAAATTAAAAGAGTTAACAACAAATAACAACAGAAGATATTTCATACCATACTTAAACAAAAACAGTCTGACTTTAAAAGAAATTTGCAAAAGTTTTGGCTTCAATGTTGGATTTGAATATAACAACAAACTGAAAAACATTTTATGTTGCAAATTGAATAATAGTGTTAAGAAACATGAAATGGGTATAATTTACAAAATAGAATGCAAGAATTGCGATCTATTCTATTTGGGCGAGAGTAAAAGAACAGTGAAGGAACGAATGACGGAACATGGTACCAGCATTAGGACCAAGTACATTGAAAAATCAGAAGTGGCAGAAAATTGTGTGAACAGAAATCATTGTATTAACAACGAGATACAAATTTTATATATTGAAAGAGACACCAAACTAAGAAAGATAATAGAAAGTATGTTTATCTGGAACACAAAAAGAAAAAATATGAATAGGAATGATGGTATTGAAATAGAGAAATATTTCATAAGATTAGCTAAAAGTTTTGTAGATAAAATGTCCACAAAATGTAATAATAAGGTTACAATCAAGGAACTAAATTATTAAGCTATATCATGTCAAAGATTGTAAGTAAATGATATTGTTAATATTTTCTAGAGGAATTTAATTGTTCTTCAACTTATTGTTATTATGTTTTAGGCTTGAAAAAGAAAAGACGTAAACTTTTTGAAAATTTGCTTTTTAGTATTAAATGTAGTTTTTTTACATTTAAATTTGTGATGTTGGAAGTAAATGAATAATATTAGAATTAGTAAAAAATCACAACATTTCAAAGATTAAGGTGAACTCCAAAAAAACAAATTAAGTAATTAAATTAAGAAATTTTAAGCAGCTTTTTTATTAGTGATTGAAATACTTTACATGATATTTAAGACTAACAAACTAAAAATAATACAAAATTAAAATAGCGAACAATAAAAATAATGACAAAATCGACAACCAAATGAAAGTAAAACCAAATAAAGTAGGTGAAACTATAAATAATAATATTATTATTGTTGAAAATTAAAAAGTTACATAGGATAAAGTGAATGGACATTTAATCAAGTGATTCACACGTTAATTAAAACGTTAATTAAAAGAACAGAAATGAATCGAAAGGCAATGAAAAACAAAAAATAAGTAAAAAAATAAACAAACATAAAGTCAATATTAGGTTAAATTTTACTAAACCAAAGATTTCGATATTACATATATTTTGTTGATTTTCTAAATTTCCTTTATTTTTTTAAATTATGTTTAAGTTTTAATCCTTAAGACAGTTTAATTTTGTTACTATTATTTATTGTTTGACTTGATTTTTGGCCTTAATTTTTTTCTATGTTTTGCTTTTTATTTTATTATTTTATTATTATGGAGTTAATTATTATTTGTTGAATCACTGAGATTATTCACTGAGCTCGCCGGTCGCTTTCAAGTAGAATGTTAGCAAGGTACAGACTGCTTAACAAAATTACCAAAAAATTGACATAGGTGTGATTGGACTGACTAATAACTGGTGGAGCCACCTGGGAAAAAAACTTTTAATTATATCAAATCACCAAACAATTGTGACATTTAATTTAAGAGTATTAAGGTCAGCTATTAAAACGATCTTTATCCTTAAATGGGAATCCATACTGATAAATGGATCTAACGCATATAGAATCATTGTAACAATTGGGATCAGTTAAAATAAGAAGAGATTCAAAACACTTTTTGATAAAATGATTGATTCAAATTGAAGGACAGAGGCTTTTCAAGTTCAAGTGAATGCTTATTATCACGGACGTGACAGGCAGTCAAGTAATTAAAATCACCAGTTCTAAGGGCATAAGCGTGCTGGGATATTCGCTCCAAGATCGGCTGTTCTTACTTACTTTGATTTTTGTTTGACTCGAGTTTTGATCGTATTTTTTTTTTTGTTTTACTTTTTATTTTATTATTACAGTAGAACCCCGATTATCCGAGTTAATGTGGACCAAGCCTAACTCGGATAACCGAAAAAATCGGTTAAAGCGAAAATTGTAAATAAAATAAATCGTATAGGTTTAAATGTATATTTTAAGAAAATAAAAAATTATATAGATGCACTACATACAATTCATATTGAAAGAGTTCTTTTACTTAAACCTTACCTTTTACTTTTCTGCACACCATTTTTCTAATTCATTTCTTTTCCTTTTCCAGTCTCCAACAGTAACAGCTCCGTCACCGAGATCTTCCACTACTTCCTTTATTGATTCACCATTATCTATTCTTTAGATTGCTTCTAATTTTGTTTCTATAGAAACAACAACTCGCTTTCTCTTATTGCGACTCATTTCAGTAGAATTGATTGAATGTACTTTTCAGATACATTGGATAATGTGACCAATCTAAACCATTCCCCGATTCAGGGAGGGGAACATGTTACCAGTCAAAACCATTTCCCGATTCAAGGGAGGGAATCATGTTACCAGTCAAAACCATTTCCCGATTCCAGGGAGGTGATCAGTCGAAATCATTCCCCGATTCCAGGGAGGTGATCAGTCGAAACCATTTCCCGATTCAGGGAGGGGATCATGTTACCAGCCAAAACCATTTCCCGATTCAGGGAGGGGATCATGTGATCATTCGAAACCATTTCCCGATTCCAAGGAGGGAATCATGTTACCAGCCAAAACCATTTCCCGATTCAGGGAGGGAATCATGTGATCATTCGAAACCATTTCCCGATTTCAGGTGAGGGTCATATGACTAGACGAACACAGATTAATTGCGACCAATATTCTGCGAATTCTCTTTCGTTGTCCTGAGTGTTTGTGAGATCAAGTTAAGAGTTTTTTTCGGTGCTTTAAAAATGGAAAATGTAGAACCAAAAAAGAAATCATAGAAGTAGCTCGGTTAAAGCGGAAACTCGGATAATTGGGGCTCGGATAATCGGGGTTCTACTATATTGAGTTAATTATTATTTGTAGAATCACTGAGAGGCTAAACCTCCTTCACACCCAATGACCTTCATTCCATGTAGCCGTTCAGTTTGATTTTAGTAATTGGGATTGAATTTGTTATTTCTAGTTTTACTCGTGTTAGTACTTGTAACGTTAGATATTTCAAATATCAATATTCTTGTTTTGATTTATATATAAAACTTTAACCACTTGATGTGGATTTTTTTTTTCTGAATTCTCCCAATAATCCGAAATCAATGCTGCTGCTGCTAGCAGTTAACATAAAGTTCAGATGAACATTAATTGAGAGGCTTCCCGCAATTCTTGTGTTCATTTTGAAGTTTCAAAAACATCTGTTTACGGTATTTTAAGGAACTTTTTAATGATCAACATAGGAGATCTTAAGTAAACTAATGCAATGTTATAATATCTTTATGAATACTATGTATAACTACTACAGAGTATTCAATTTTTTTTATAATTTATTAAATTTGTTGACGCGGCACCCCTAGTGATTTTAAAAATGGTAATAATAATAATATTCGGGATTGAGTGGAAATTAATTGTCATTTCCGCCACTTGTGAAATATTTTTTGGGAGATCAGGTGTGGTCTCAAAAGAGTAAAAAGATTTTGATTAAACAAAGGCCGTAATGATGAATATTTACAGAAGAAATAATGACGGGAACTTTGTTTAGAATTTCTAAGAAGGAATATCTATTATCGTTCAAAATGGAGCTGTGAAGCTTTTTACCAAACGTCTGAAAAATTGAAATTTACGACATCTTTGATTCGTACTTTCTAAGTTTTTTCACATTATTTTAAGTTGGCAAATTTTATTTTTGTTTTTTCTGAAGAGGTTGAGAAGTTTCGCAATATTATAATGTAAAGTAGTTTTACAAGACACAATAATCGAAATTATAGGACTTACATGTTGTTGTCCTGAAAATTTGAAGTTTTCTTTTTCCTATCACCATTTACTATATCATATCTAAATATCATATCTAAATAACATATCTAAATGGTTCACTTTGAAGTTGATTTTCGAATAATTTATTTACACATAATCAAATCTTCCCAAAATTTCAATATAATAAGTGTAGTTAACTTTTTTTTTTGAAATTACTGAAAAATACAACAAAGTATCAAATTATTCATTCAATTAAGTGGTACAAATTGATCGTAGAAATAAAATTTTGCTCTCAACTCCTATCTGACAGTAAAATTTTAAAATTTTCTAAAATTTTAAGCAATTAAAAAAAATTAAATAAAATTAACAAATTTTATTCGGTTTTTTTTTATTAATGATTGCAATACTTTACATGACATTTAAAAATAAAAAAAATGAAAATAATACAAAATTAAAATCGCAAACAATAAAAATAATGACAAAATCGACAACCAAACGAAAGTAAAGCCAAATAAAGTAGATCAAACTACAAATAATCATATTATTGTTTTGAATTAAAAAGGTAAATAGGATAAAGTGAATGGACATTTAATCAATTGATTCACACGTAAATTAATTAAAATAACAGAAATGTATCAGAGGCAATGAAAAACAAAAAATAAATAAAAAATAACGTAGTATAAAGTCAATGTTAGATTCATTTTTGTGAAACTAAAGCTTTCAATATTACATATATTTTGTTGATTTACTTAATTTCCTTTATTTTTCTTGTATTATGTTTTAAGTTTAAGTTGTTTAGATAGTTTAATTTTGTTACTATTATTTATTGTTTGACTTGATTTTTTTGTTTTACTTTTTATTTTATTATTTTATTATTATTCAGTAAATTATTATTTGCTGAATCACTGGGAGCCTATACCTCCTTCGCATCCAATGACCTTCATTCCATGTAGTCGTTCAGATTTTTTTGATTTTATTAATTAGGATTGAATTTGTTATTTCTAGTGTTTTCGCATTCATACTTCTAATGTTATATTTCAAATATTAATATTCTTGTTTTGATTTTATGTATAAAACTTTAACCATTGAAAATATTGTTGTTGTTTTTTTTTTTGTTTTTTTTTTCCTGAATTCTCCCAATAATATGAAATCAATGTTGCTTATGCCCAAATCACACCAGCATATTTTTTCATCAATGATTTTCTTCAGTGAAAATGATCGTTGTTTTCTTTGAAGTGATCTTGTCCTGTAATTCCACATTCTCGACGAAACATGATGAAACAGCGCATGTGATTGGCTTAGCACTAGCCAATCAGAGTTGAGCTCGAAAGTTCTGGCGAAAGTTTCCCAGTTACGAAAAGACGGTGTTTAATCATTTTTTAGAGGTTAAAATCGTGTTTCGGCAACGCAATTTCGGTAGAATTTGAAATGACTTTTAGCAAGCTGTCAATCTATTCGAAACTAATTGTATATTGTATTCAAGCATCTCTACTATTTAAGCGAAAGCGAAGTGAAACAGCGGCAAATCATGACAGACATCAGCGAGCGGTAACGAACTGAAGAAAAATGAAATCTCTCTTTAAAAAGTTGTCATCTGCAGATTCTAACGCATAAAATTAATTTATTTCAGTAAAAATATTGTTTATTTTCGAAAGATAATCTCCTCACTGTGATACTTAATTTATAAAAGCCTTCGATTCACTCGAAACGGTGGGAAAATTGGCGTCGGTTGACTTCTTCGTTCTGGAGTTAGTCTGTTCTGATTGGAGCTTTCACTAATTGCTATCGTTGAAAACTTCGATCGATTTAGAGCAGTTTCTAAATTTTTTCATGAGTGAAATCTATGATGAAAATGGTCAGAGAGGCAAATCACACGATCGAAGACCTCAAAGATAGGGTCAACGATTGAAAAGAATGATGAAAAATATGCTGGTGTGATTTGGGCATTAGTTATCGTAAAGTTCAGATGAACATTGATTGAGAGGCTTCCCTGCAATTCTTGTGTCGATTTTACGGTTTAAACATGTGTTTATGGTATTTTTAAGGAACTTTTTAATGTTCAAAATAGCAGATCTTAAGTAAACTAATGGAGTGCATTAATATCTTTAAGAATACTATATAAAACTAATCAAGACTATTCAATTTTTTTTATAGTTTATGAAATTTGTTGACGCGGCACCACTTTTGATTTCAAAAATTGTAATAATAACAGTATTCGGGACAAAATGGAAGCTAACTATCGTATCAAATCACATATAAAGCAGGTGAAATATTTTTTGGGAGATCAGGTGTGATCTCAAAAGAGTAAATGTTAAAAATATAATGCCTTGATCTTTTGATTAAACAAAGGCCTAATGATGAATAGTTACGAAAGAAATAATTACGGATATTTAGTTTATAATGTTTCAGTGAGAAATAGAAATATCTATTATTATTGGTTTTTAAGGTGGAGCTGTGAAGCTTGTCACCAAAGATCTCTTAAATCGAAATTTAATACATGTTTGATACATCGCTTCTTACTTTCTAATTTTTTTTTCACATTATATTAAGTTGGCAAATTTTATTTTTATTTTTCCTCTTAGAGGTTGAGAAGTTTCACAAAATAAACAAAAGCCGTAATGATGAATCTCTATTACTAAAATCTTTTACAGTAAACTACCGATTATTATATGGTGGTTATCCGCTTTGCGGATTATCACAAACCTCTCCTGTTTCCATTTTTTTTACTGTTTTTTAAATTCCCGTTTTACAATAAAGTACGGAATTAATTTTTTTTAAATCTAGAATAAGGTAAACAATAAAAGAGTCTAACAAAATAAGTGAAGACAATTATAAGAAACAATTTAAAGAACATTTCCCTTTTACATATACGTCAGTCAGATGACATATCAAATAACCCACCAACATGAATTTTTTTTTTTTGTTATTTTGTAAATTTGTTTTACATTCTTTCATTCACGTGCACTAATTCGTAAGTTAAGTGTTATTTGAAACAAAACTTTACATCTGACGCTTGAAGTATTAGTTATAGTTGTACAAAGAGAGGTTAACGTTTCTCCCCCCCCCTCCTAAGCTAGCGCTTATAAAATGATTGTTTACCCAATTCCGCGGATAATCGGGAGTTTACTGTATTTCACTGTCTGTCCGGCGAAATTTCCTTCGAGAATGGAAAATAGAAATAATTTTGATAATGAATGATGAAAGCAAATGTTTTCATCACAATATGAAAACAAAAAGTTCTTGGATTATTTCTTCACTCAGATTAGCTTATTAATGATAGTCATTCCTAATTCCCGTTACGATAAATTAAACTGGTTTTCAATTTTTTTTTCAATTATCTGTTACAAGACTTTTTAAAAATATGTATAAGTTTGTAGGATAGTTTATCAATATTAATTTATTATCAGCTGTCAACAATAACAATTTAATGTCACAGGAGCATATATAGAATTTTATTTCTGGAAGGCTGAGTTGGACCTAAAACTCAAAAAAAAAAGAAAAATAGGCTTCAAATGGAGGGGATGGGAGTCTCCTCCATCAGCCATTCAACCAAAATAAAAAAAGCCTACCCTAAATATTTCGAGATTTTCGGTTGGGAGAAGGACTCTCTGCCTCTAGATACAAAACCGATTTCAGCAAAATCAAAGATATTTTTTTTTTTTTGCTTTTTATACATCATGCTTGTCAAACATCGATTCATTCATTTTTGCTTTCTTCCCAAGGAACTATCACATTCTGAACCCAGCAACATCATCATTGGTAATTCCTGCTACGTAAACAGAAGAAAAAACGATCCAACAATATTATGCTTGTCTTTGACTGTTACCATTTCTTTTGTAAGTCGACTCCCAGATCATCAATGCTGTCCAGTGTCAAAATCTGTACTGAGTTAAACAATCAAACATTTACAGATATTCTAAAGTAAAAATTGAATGTCACTTTTTCTTGGGTTTTGATATACTTTAGATTTTGGGTTTATACTTTTTTGAGAAAAAAAAATTGAAATACATTCCTCGAGCTCGTAAGTAATGAAAAAATGTTTTGCATTTTGTTTTTCTAACTTTCCTTTGATATCGAAATGGCAACCGATAGGAAATATCGACTGATTTATTTGGATATGCGCTTATGAGCTGATTTTTGCTTACAAAGGAGAGTCAATCCATATCCAATGGTCCAGAAAAAATTAAATTCGTTGCTTGATCGGTTAAAAAAAAAAAAAAAATTGTTGTTGTTACCCCTATGCAGGAGTAGTTCAAAATAGGCATTTTTTTTTTATTATTATTTGACTTCGCTTAAATATGGCGTCTATTTTTGTTTTATGATTTCCGACCATTTTTGGTCGTTGCAGATAATTGCGCAACAATTTGTTTATTTTTCGTCGTTAGCGGGGAACGTAATCTTCAAAATGATGTCTCAATCATTGATTTTGATGAAGTATTAAGGGAGTTATGGCGTACCGACACCAAAACACCTTTGAGAATTAATATATAAGGATAATTGAAGAACTCATTTTCCTGTCCGATCCTTTTCTTTCTCTCTCTCTGCTCCCTGTTTTTTTCTCGTATTAGCGCTGAAAAGGAAAAACCTTCACCCAAGATATCTGTGTGCTTCATTCCTTTCAAATTACATCAAATAAAATAGTATGCGAATATCCAGTTAATTGGCCTAAAATATTTTTGAAAAGTTGTCTGAATGATTTATTTAAATTGATATAAAATTCTTTTAATATTGTGTTGCAAATAGCTTGTAAAAATATAAAGAAAATTGAAAGTTAATATGATGTAGAATATTAAAATACAATATAATATGAAAATTAAAAATTTAAAATTCCGAAATTTTACATTGTCAGCAGCAAGATCTAGTCAGGAACGTTTACGATGATTTGGAAGCTGCCTAGATGAAGCAAAGTTTTTCATTTCACTACAGATTAGCTATAAAATTATTCTGCCCCGACATTGAATAATACTGTGTTCTCAATGGGAGAAATGTACACGCAAATTTATGCTTAAATTTTTTTTTAAATATGTACCTTGCCAGTCTTACTTTAGGATGGTGAGGGAGATTACATAGGTAGCGATGGATTTTCACAACAATTTTAACAACTGTAATTTTATTGATTGTAGTTCTTTATAATAGTTAGACTTATTAATATGACTCTGCAGATGGGAAACGAAAATAATTGCATGTTCATTGAAACTACTTTGCTAATTTGAAGGTTAAATCATGTTCAATTGGTTAACATAATTAACAGGGTTTAGTACAAAGACTGAAAGGCTTTTGCTTACCCCTGTATCATAAAACAAAGTTGTTTAGTACTCTGCAAATTTAAGATTCAAACGAATAAGAATTATCCAAAATACACTCATTTCTAATATGAAGGAAATTATTACGGAATAGTAAATATCATTCCGTCAATTTCTATGACAACTGGAGCAGGAGTATTTGGATATAAGTGAAACCAATGAACCAATCGCCAATTTAGTGAACATTTTCTGCACGTTAATAAACATTAGTGAACATTAGTTATGAACATTTTGAGAACAAATTAGAGATTTTTTTAATTCTCAGTGCTACTACGTTACAAGTAATTTTATTTTGTGTTCACACTTCTCATTATAAATAGTTGTTAATAGTTTATGTTTTTTCTCTGAGCTCAGTAATTTTTTTATGGCCATATATCATTTTATTTTAGTACATATTTATTTCTTGTATATATATTATTGTTGTTTTCGGGACGAAAAAACTTGGAAGGGGGAAATTTGTGATGTGTTTTATAACCATATTTATAATTATTTTGCTTATTCTATTCTATCTGATTTACTTTTATATGTATTTTACTGTTCCAATCAATTACAATCTGATCAGTTGTAAATTTCAAATTATAACCGTTAACGATCTTTTCTATTTGTTTACTTTTGAATTTCAACGGCTGAGGGTTCCCATAATTCCCTGTAATTTAAAATCTTCAGTTAATTTCAGTTACGAATCAAATGTTATTTTAAATCACCCAATGAACTGTTAAAGCCCTCAGCCAATGACAGATCATTGTAAATACTCTATAAAACGCCCTTGCTCTTCCTGAATAAACAGAACACAGTTAGATCCAGCTTAGTCTAATCTACTTCTTTTAACGAACCAGTGACACCAACAAAATCACCACAAAATAAATAACTTTATTGTTAAAAATTAGGAAGTTTAATAGGATAAAGTGAATGACATTTAATTAGTGGGTGACTTGTCATTTTCCAAGAGGCGGGATGACTAATGGGTTCACCACCAGAATTAAAATTTTAAATATGCCTCCCATCAAAACTGACTTATAGAAACACAGAAACTTACATGGTACATAGGGATAGGCCTAACAGATTATTAATTTGTTAAAACATGATTTTTTTTAAATATATTTATTGGTTTAGTTATTTATAAAAAAATAACATTCTTTGGTCCTAAAAGTTCTCAAATCAAAATGTAATAAAATATGAGATTTACATAACTCAGTTGAAGAGATGAGATCAATGTTGTTCCGGATGGTTTGGTGGTTTTCCTCTTGGTTTATCCAGGGCTTTGTGATGTTTAGACTTGATCCATTGAAGCAATGTACTGCAGGACAATTTATTGAGGTAAAAAGCAGATTTAAAAGTATTGCAACTTGTAACTTGTTCCTTTGATCAGTCAATAAAGCTCAGAAGAAATAAAGACAGACAATTTCCTATATCAGAAAAATCCAAATTTTAATTTTGTTTCAGCGAAACTCAGATTCTTATCTAACAATTAAATATTTATATACAGTAAATTAAACATACCCAGTGGGTGGGAAATAATTACCCCTTGGCAGAGATACATCATTCGTATCCAGAGGTTGGAATGACCCAAGCCAATGGGGAAGATTTCCACTTCCCACCCAACAAATCGCACCCAACATTTAATTCATTGATTCACACGCAACTTAAAACGTAAATTAAAAGAACAGAAATGAATCGAAAGGCAACGAAAAACAAAAACAAATAAATAAATTAAGAAATTTTATACAGCTTTTTTATTAATGATCGAAATTCTTTACAGACATTTATGACTAAGAAACTGAAAAGAATAAAAAAAAATTAAAATTACGAACAATAAAAATAATAACAAAATCACAATCAAACGAAAGTAAAACCAAAGTAGGTCAAACTATAAATAATAATATTAATGTTAAAAATTGAAACGTTAAATAGGATAAAGTGATTGACATTTCATCAAAGTGATTCATACGTAAATTAAAACGTTAATTAAAAGAACAGAAATCAATCGAAAGACAATGAAAAATAAAAAAATAAATAAAAAATAAAGTAGCATAAAGTCAGTGTTAAGTTAAATTTTGTAAAAGCAAAGCTTTCCGTATCACGCATATTTTGTTGATTTTCTTAATTTCCTTTATTTTTTATATTATGTTTTAAGTTTAAATTGTTTAGACAGTTTAATTTTGTTACTATTATTTATTGTTTGACTTGATTTTAGCGCTTAATTTTTTTTTTACTTTTTATTTTATTAGTTTATTATTATGAGTTAATTATAATCACTGGGACCTAAACTTCCTTCGTACCCAATGACCTTCATGCCTTGTAGCCGTTCAGATTTTTTGATTTTATTAATTAGGGTTGAATTTGTTATTTCTATTGTTTTATCGCTATTTAATGTTAGCTATTTCAAATATTAATATTCTTGTTTTGATTTATATATAAAAGTATAACCATTGTTAATAATGTTTTTGTTTTGTTTTTGTTTTTGTTTTTCTAAATTCTCCCAATTATTTCGAAATCAATGCTGCTGCTCGTAGTTAAAGTTCAGATGACCATTGATTGAGAGGCTTCCCTGCAATTCTTTTGCCGATTTTGAAGTTCAAAAATATGTATTTACGGTATTTTTAAGAAACGTTTTAATATTCAACACAGGAGATCTTGAGTAAACTAATGGAGTGCATTAATATCTTTATGAATACTACATAAAACTAATACAGAGTATTCAATTTTTTTTATAATTTATTAAATTTGTTAACGCGGCACCACTGATAATCTCAAAAATGGTAATAATAATAACATTCGGGATAAAGGGGGAATCTATTGTCCTGAGATATTTAAGCCGTGAATATTTTTTGGGAGATCAGGTGTGATCTCAAAAGAGTAAATGCTAAAAGTAGAAATTGAAATTATAATGAATTTGGAATTAATGCCCTGACCTTTTGAATAAACAAAGGCCGTAATGATAAATATTTACAGGAAAAATAATTACGGACACTTAGTTTAGAATTTTTAGAGGGAAATAGAAAAGATCGGTTAATCAATCCTTTTGATAAAACTTCTTTACTCTAGGACTATATTTCGAATAATTTCTTCAATTATTCTTCCTCAGGTGATGGGTAAAAGAGGAAAATAAAATAAAATAAAATAAACTTTCCTCTCATTACAAAGTAAATATAAACAATGAATGACATCAAGTTCTTTTAAACAACAATAATGAATGGAATGAGAAATTACAAAACATTATTAATTCAGGTCATAGAAAAATAATTACAATTATCTTTTAAACAACATTAATGAATGGTATGAGACATTAGAAACCATTATTAATTGAGGTCATACTAAAGTAATTACAATTATCCAATAAATAATGATACACTATTAATTCTTTACATCAGTAATTCTAATGAACAATGATATTGGATGATTAATGGATTTATTTATATATTATCTAGACAGTTAAGTATGTATCAATCTTTTCTCGGTATTAAAAGAGGAGCTGTGAAGCTTGTCACCAAAGGTCTGTTAAATCGAACATCTTTGATACATCGCTTCGTACTAACTAAGTTTTTTCACATTATTTTAAGTTGGCAAATTTTATTTTTATTTTTCCTGAAGAGGTTGAGAAGTTTCACAATATTATAATTTAAAGTAATTTTTATAAGACACAATAGCCGATATTAATTATGTTGTTGTCCTGAAAATTTTATTTTTTTTTCTTCTTATAACCATTGTAACATATCTCAAGTTGAGTTTCGAATAAGTTATTTACACATTATCAAATCTTCCCAAAATTTCAGTTTAATAAATGGAGGTAACATTTTTTTTTAAATTATTAAAAAAAAAAAACCCAAGAAAGTATTAAATTGTATTCATTCAATTAAGTGGCCTATATTGATCGTAGAAATAAAATTTTGCTCTTTCCACTTATATCTAACAGTAAAATTGTAGTTGGATGTTTTTCGTTTTCTTTTTTTTTACTTCTTTTAAAATATTGAAAAACGTCAAATATAAATGAATAATTCTCAGGTTTTGAGTTCTATCTCAGGGCAATTAGTTCTATATTAATTCCATTTTTTTTTCCTTTTTCAATAAATGTTATTATGAATTTGCATAGCTTTTTTTTACTTACTGTGAGGACAATATTTTATACCATCAACATCTTCTATCCTTAACATTCCTAATTTCCAATATTTCTCTTTCTTCAGTCAATTTCTCGCCATTAAAAATCACATGTTCCCAAATGACAAATGAAATTAAATGTATGAACAAACAATGAATTCTTAGCTACCTATAGTTATTGTTTGATATAAAACACAAATATAGGAGCTATTTGAACAGATGTGTTCAATTTTCGCAGAACTGTACTTTGGTCGTACTAAATTTAGTCTTCCTAGTCTGGCCATCTCCACTTTTTTCCTTTTTTTACCATTTTTCATAGCTATGCCAACTGATCCCTATCTAACTATGCCAACTAGCCCCACAGGGATTTCCAAAACTAGATAGATACCACACAAATCCCAACATCAGAAACAAAAGATTATGATACATTACATACATGGTTTCTTTTTTTTTACTTCAATTAGAATGTTTAAAAACATCAAATATAAATGAATAATTCTCAGATTTTGAGTTCTATCTCAGGGCAATTAGTTCTATATTAATTCCATTTTTTTTTCTTTTTTCAATAAATGTTATTATGAATTTACATAGCTTTTTTTTACATACTGTGAGGACAATATTTTATACCATCAACATCTTCTATGCTTAACATTCCTAATTTCCAATATTTCTCTTTCTTCAATCAAAAATCACATGTTCCCAAACCTCTATTACTTTATAACCCAACCTACAAAATTTATCTTCTATTTTTTTTCCAGTATTTACTTTTCCTCCATATGCATCGCATTCTTAATTTAATAGATACATCTTTTATATACAGTGAAGTCTCACTTATACGAATATGAGGGGGAACCAAAAATTATTCGTGTAAGTGAATATTTCGTATAAGTGAATTACATATAGGACTAGGGGGGTTTCGCCGGGAATGAGAAATTCTTTGTAAAACTGAATGTTTCGTATAAGTGAGTTTCGTATAAGTGAGACTTCACTGTACATACTTTTAACTTTTATGTAGTATGAACCATTTATTTGCCAATTTAAAAATTTGTGATATTTATTATATGCCAAATTTTGTATTTTATTATACATTTTTTGCACTGTTATTTTTTTCACACTATTTTAAGTTGGCAAATTTTATTTTTGTTTTTCCTGAAGAGGTTGAGAAGTTTCACAATACTATAATTTAGAGTATAACATATAATCGATTAGTTATCATACATTGCATAAATACATATGATGAAGAAAAACAAACTTCTACTTCTTCAATGATAATCAATATTTCGTCCGATTTATTCCAAGGATTTCTTCTGGATAAATATAAATAAACAAAAACAAAACTAAGGAATGAAAGAGAAAACCTTCTCTTTTCTCTACAATAACAACTTAAAATATAAAACAAATAACTTCAATAAACATGAAACACTTTATTTTTATTGTTAATGTCATAATACAAATAAATATGAAAAAGGTAAAGAAACATTTAAGAATGGGTTGATCATTGCCAGCTTAAGAACCATTGCCCTGACCCAAACATACATATAATTTTCAATGTTCAAGATGAATATAATCGATTTGCCTTAGAGACATGTTTGATTAACAGTTGTATGTGTTTAAATAAAGATAAATCCCTTAAAGACAATGAAGCGTCTCTCAA
>JAFIDM010056754.1:0-15368 GCA_023159025.1 Thereuonema tuberculata | reverse complement strand
AGTAATTAAATTTAGACCAAACACATAATTAAAAATTTAATTAAGGCTACAAGTCGAAACATTGTGATTATATTTGAATTTTTTGAAGTTTTAATATTTAATTGTGGATTTGGCCTAAATTTAATTACTCTTAATGAAATTACGCACGTTAAATAATTGTAAAACGTAATTGTAAATAAATTTCCTTTTGAAAATAAAGTAATCCAACGCAGTCATCCATCAAAAATTGAAATTCTTACAAATGATCTAAATGCAAATTCAATTAAAATATTTGGAACCGACAGTATTTGTGTACTTTCATTAAATGTAATTCAACTCATCAATCCGACCACGTTATAAAAAGCAAGTTTTTAATTTACTTCATGTTTTTCAGAAGGACCTCGCTTTCTTATACTAAGGGATAAGAAGAAATAAGGATAATAAGATAAAAATTTTCTCATGGAGCTGTAAACTCCATGATTCAACTATAATATAGGGGAGACTAAGTGGACCTAGGGGTAGAGTGGACCGTTGACTTTAGTAATTCGGGTAAACGCTAGAATGCACCAAAAATCGGAAAGAAGATTGGTGCCATTTTGGCGCTGCTACCACAAAAGCGTCAGTGAATTCGGCTTATTGGTGACAGTGAGGTGATCGATTGTTTTGTTTTTGTCCAGGTAAGTAAATGTTTAGTGTTGTTTTTACTTTAATATTGCCGTTCAGCGATGCATTGAATAACATAACCTTAATATTCATATTGAAGGTGGTAATCTAAAGATCATTTTAAGCTATAGTATGAATTGAATACTTAAAGTAGTCGTTAGTTACAACTGAAGGATACGCCAAAAAGGCGATGGGGCAGTCTGGACCGAACGACACGGTGCACATTGGAACAGTGGTCCACTCTGCCCCGCTGTTTTTACAAAAAAATATTTTGACACTATACATTATATTTTTTTTCTTTATTATATATTTATTAGGTCTATTGTATTATATTGTATTACATTATTACATATTATATTTTTTTATATATTTTTTTATGTAGGCTATCATATATTGTGTGTGGCCTATATTATTATAGAATATTACCCCTTTAGTAATTCCTCTCAGCAAGTACCGTAATAGGGTAAGACTTCGCGCGAAGGCATCTTAATCTTCGAAAATAGCCAATTTACACATTTAAGTGTTATTAAATTTGTGGGATTATATATATGAATTGTTACTGGGGTTCCACACAATAAATTTTCTAAACGGCATTTTAATTTATTTACTTGCCTGTACTAGTTTAGCAGAGCATATTAAGTCTTTAAGAGTAAGGAGAAAATAAAAGCAAAACTGATTTAAACTTAACTTGTTTTATAATCATTAAATATTTACAAGATGTGAAACAGTTGTTTCAAATAGTCTATGAATCTATCATGTAGATTTCAATCACTGAAAGTTCTTTACTTTAAAGCTTAAAGTTCCTTTGAATTTTTCTTGACATCAACTGTTCGATTAACAACGTTGATAAATGGCTATTTTCATCTAGTGTAATAATTACTAAAGTTTATCTTAATGTATAAACTCATTAACACATAGAACTTTCTTATGTCTCATATGTCTTTTAACTTGTATGAGATGGCTATAAACAATGTTCACCGTATGTGCTATAACATTACTTAATTATATGAATGTTTAAGTAAACTTGATTTCTCCAATCCTTTCTTGACTAAACATTCTAGTATTATAGTCTTTACCAAAACACTCTAAACAGTTTATAATCATAACTTGAACACTTCAATCGAATAATCTTTGACCTCGTTGAAATAATCTTTAAAATAAACCTCTTGCTATTAAACACAAATGTTCCTGTATAAATACTTAAATCCTTTCAACTTTACAGTTCTTTAACTTTAGTTGATTCAGTCCAACATTTGTAATAAGTCGATTTCCCTTGACTTTAATAAATCCTAGCAGTAATGGTTTTACTTGAAATAAATAACTTTACTGTTTCTTTAATCTACGAATAAATGTTAATGTGTTGGTAATATTTAATCTTTAATGTTCATTAGTATACGTTCCGCTTTGTCCTAAACTTCATTTTCTTGTGTTCGAAATTCTAACGATGGCTCCTTTTCCATATTCTCGATGGGTGAAGTAAAATAGAAATCCTACTTACAGTTCAGCAACAATCCATCAATATCTCGTCAATCCCAGTCAAACGTTGAAGATAATACCTTGGCAAAATTCCACTTTGGTCTGCCAGTCTTCGTTTGCGAGATTCAATCTTTTGGGCCTAACCGTTTATTAAGAATTAATTTAACTTTACTATTAATCCTTACTTATTTAATTCTCAAGGCCGTCCGCCTTTTACTGAACACAATATGAGTTTAAAATCAAAAACTAATCTATAGCACAATCGGAAGGAACTCATCCGATTCCCATTTTCAAAACCTTAGCATCATTGCTATTTCGGTTTTCATCGTAACGCCATTTTTCGATCCTCTAGGATTCACCATTAACAATTGAACGTTCGCGTTCATGCTGTGTTCAACACATCCATTGTTCTCACGTGCTTACACACAACAAAAGAACATACTCTTAACTTTCGGTTTTAATGAAAATAAAAAAATATAAATATTTCAAAGCCTTGATGTTAGTTTTAATTTAATTTTATCAGGGATTAAAAATTGAATTTCTCACAAAATTCTAATTAAAAACTATGCAAACTGTCAGATTGTGGAATTGGCTACATGACACGATTAAAATCTTGGTCTCTGAGGGAATATATTTTGATTTTTAATAATTGTATTGTTGTAATTATATACTTGAATTTTTGTATTTGGTAAAGTCTTGTATATTATTATTGTGATATTTTATCGTTAAGTATTATTTTAATGGTTTGAGTCGCACAATAAGTGCGAAAGAAAAAGAAAAACTTCGAAAAAACAGTTGTGCGTTGATTGAGTGATCATGTGGTTTTATCTGTTTCGTTTTCCCATGGGAACAAAAGGAGAAAGGTTAAGTACACTCTGGTGGGAAAAATCAGATCAGTTGATGAATCAGAAACACACAAGCAAAAAGTACACCCAATCAGTCTAAACATTTCAGGAGAGGGAGCGTATTCTAAAACACACACAATTACATCCCTAAGTGAAGTGGATTCAATGTACGCAGTTCAAGAGATGGGCCCATAGTTCCTGTGTAGCCAGTGATATTCGGGGTTTATTTTACGAATGCCTCAACTGCAAAGAAGATTTCTCTAGTGAAAGTGATTAATTAATTCAATGTAAACCTATTTGATATTATTCATTTACGACTTTCAACTGCATGATGATTATTTTAAATTTTCACTTGAATATGTAATACCTTAGGTAGTCTATGTTCAGTTAAACTTTATTTCATGATATCCTAAATGGCATGTTATTTTATATTCAATAAAAAACTTAATTTAATTTTTGTTATTCAACGTGCCCCATGGGGTGGTCCAGCCTGCCCCGTGATCGGGGCAGGTTGGACCACTCTACCATTTTTGCTTTGCGAATCAATACCAATTTTATTTATGAAGATAATGAAATGAAATCAAGTGTTTACATTCTTGAATAGTTTCCGATTCTGACAAAAAAACATGCAATAGAAAATCTCTTAACAAAACAAAGAAAAAAATTCAACAAAAAAATGTGGACCGCTCTGCCCCGGTCTCCCCTACCTATATTTATCTCACCTATATTTAGTGACTCTAAATCATCACAAAAATCATAACTTAACATAGATTCTATTAATACAATTTCATTTTTTTTTCTGTCGTCAGTCGAAATGAAACAGCTGATACTTTTAACACTTTTGATTTCATTTCAGCCGTCATCCAGCGGAACAATTAAATTTGTTTAATAAAATTTTGAATAGAACAGTAAAGAATTCATCTGTAAAAGTATAGAGTACAAATAAGAATATTCAATCTTTTATGTCAAATAATTATTTACGTCTTTATCTTATCACGGCCCCAAAATAACACTTGTCATAGATTCTATAAATACAATTGCAGTTTCAGTACTTACTTAAAAATTACTCCAGATTATGTTCCAGTATATTCAGAAGTAAGTAGAAATGTAATAGCTGATACTGTTTGATTTGATTTCAACCATCATACAGGGCAACCATTAAATCTATTTTACAAAAGTTTATGATTGAACAGTAATGAATTCATCTGTAAGAGTATGAAGTGCAACTAAGAATATTCTATCTTATATACCAAATAATTATTTATGCCTTTACCTTATTATAGTCCAAAAATTACACTTGTTACCACCATTAATGCTGCTCATTGTTACTATTTTCGTCTCCGTTTCACCCACACTTCAAAGCCGACCCAAATCTTTTGGGAAGTTTGCTCAACGGATTTCTCTAATATTTGATACAATGTCTATCAATGGTTGAAATTAAAATAACTTTTCCAATCGAGGAAGAAGAATATCCATTATACAGCAAAAGATATATCGTGTCATTAATCATCTATGATGTGGTTAGATGTTAAACTTTGGTAATAATTTTTTTTAAAAATAAATTGAAATCTAAATAGCTAAATGTGAAAGTGGAATTAGATTCTACCAAGAGAATAACAACACTTATAATAATCAAAGGAGAAAGATAAGGTTACTGTGTTATGGACACATCCCAGTAACAAAATCAGAATGAAGTGGCTAAAAATAATATTTAAAGTAATTCTCATACTAGAAACACCATTAACAAATGTGTGAAACCAATAATGACAACACCTGAAAATTAAACAAAATTGATATGGTCTATCAATCAAAGTGTTGTTGCTACAAAATGATATCAATATGATCCAAAAATTATTTAAAAAACTCATAATAGAAGAAAACAGTGTTTGAAGATCACCATGCGGCATCGAATCAGATTTCGTAAGCATCTATTTTACAAACCATTCATACATGTGACAGGAAGAATGTTAAACCTTTGGGGAGAAAAAATGGTATAAACTTCAATGAAATGACGCTTTTTGGATCAAAAAATGTGCTAACTGCTTATGAGATTCCAAACAATAAATTGCAATAAAGATTTGAAATGATTTAGTAACACTCGAATTAGATTTTGAATTTAAATGAATTTTTTTATTGTTAATTAAAGATGTTGAAGGACACATTTGTTATGGCATGAAACCAAATATACTAACTGAACAGAAATAAAGTGTAAGCATGGCTGTACATAATAAGTCATTAGAATTTTTTATTGCATGTGATCAAAAAAAAAAAAAAACAGATACTGAAATTTTCAATTCAATATAGTCATCCATAAGCATTGGATCCTAACTGTCAATGGAGCTGAAATTTCTCCACGAAGACGCAAACACGTTCGTTTCCGTTTGATATACTTATTTTTTTAAAACTTTTTATTAGATTCTATTAATTTTTATTTTTATCTTTATTCTTGATTCTAAGTTCATTAATTCACTGAGGAGGTAAATTCTCAGAAACGGCTCAGAAGGCATCTATTGTTTTCCTTTTACCCTTGAAAGGGTTGGTAATTTTTTTTCCTTTCTTGTGGTAACCAAAGTACTGCACGAGATATTCTATCCACATTTTTTTCTTATTAAATTTGAGATCAATGTTCAAATCTGACATCTCAAAACAGCCTGTTTAAAGCTAACTTGGCGATCATCAGTTGAGTGTAGTCAGAAGGAGCAGGTCTCATAACGCAGGTGAATTGACGTGGGAAGACAAATGGAACCTCCACAAATCTAAACTAAAAGCAATAATACACATTAAAAATTAGAAAAAAGAATGTGTCTTAATGTGTTTATGCATTTTAGGCACTTTTTATTTATTTAAATGCGCATTAGAAATTCATTGAAGCTGGCAGAGCCCTGCAATGAACTTTCTTTTTCTTTACTTGTAATGTGTCTTATTGTTTTTAGTTTAGACTTGTGGAGGTTCAAATTTGTCTTTTCATTGTCACATTTTGTTCTTCTTTTTAATTTTGTTTTTTGGTGAGGGGTCACTATTTCGATCTTGATTAACTTATTCTTCCATTCGTTAGCCTTTTGAGTCTTCACTGACTAAATAGCTCTGACTGAACAGAGCTCAACATTCAAGAAACGGCCCTCTCAGAGTCTGAGCTCCACATCAAAATATTTTCTTATTTCTAATATGTATGCTGTAACAAACATTTATAATAATTTACATGACTGGAGAGAACAAAATAATTAAATATGTAGTGAAATTAATTTGTATTGCGTGCTTTTATGCAGTGTGTGCGGGAAGTTCCAGTACCCATCAATTGCTAGACGTATTTCAGAAAATATTTATACATTAAGTGTGCAATGAGTCTGTGTTCGCCATCGTGCAGTACACACAAGTTCATACTCCGCCTCGTCCTACTTGACATTTTTTGGTGCAGTTTCCATGTGATGTTTCGAAATGCGTCCTTAACTACATTGAGCAATTCTTCATTTGTAGCATTCAGACACGTAGGTCTTGATGATTTCATTGAGTTGTCAGGCCATGAAAGGTCAGGAGATCGTGGTGACCATTTCAATGCAGCTGGCGAAGCTGGAGTAACGCCACCAAAAAAAAAAAAACTTTATTTATTTAAGAGATCGGATTTTGCCTTCACCGGATAAATCAGATGTATTGCGTGTTTGCGCCATAAGGCAACTTTTAAGCGAACATCATCTTTAGTCCCTATCCCTTGGAAATTTCGAAAAATCCGGCCTGATTCCTTCTCTACATCATAAAGGGAACCTCTGTTCAAAATTTCAGCTTTCTAGGTCCAAGGGTTTGGGGCTGGGCGTTGAGGAGTCAGTGAGTGAGGGAGTGAGGACTTCTCTTTTCATATATAGAGATTAATAAACCATCACCTTTTTTTCTTTGACGTCATTTACATATTGTATAGAAATGATTTAACTTAAAGATTCTAACTTCTTAAGAGTTTACATTAACTTCCGCCAATATAATTTCATAAATAGAGTCAATAAATTGTTGGATGATAGATTTTAAATAATTGAAATTTTTCTTAAGATTTCGTACATACAACATGGTTAGGAAGTTCCCGTACCCCTATTTTTTTTTTAATTACGGCCTCTTGTTTCAGTCCAAGGCTGGACGAAGGCTTCCTCAATAACTTATGGGAATCTGGTCGTAATCAAGAAAAATAATAATAATGTAGTGATAAATGTATATATTTAGTATTGAATATTATTTCAGTTGTTGACATTTGAATGGAGGTGTAATAGAAGTCAGTTTTCAGATGACACAATAAAATTTGCTGTTTTTGGAGATAAGTTAGTGCTTATTTGCCATGGTTGTGGTATTGATATTCTGTAAAAGAAGATTAATTGTTGACAGAGCCAACCTTCTTTCTTAAATAAGTTTGATCCATAAGCAATGGATCCTGACTTTCAATGGAGCTAAAAACTATTTATGTGGACGGAAACATTTCCGTTTCCGTTTTATTTACTTATTTGTGTTTTTGTTTTTATTAGATTCTAAAAATCTTTATTTTTATGTTTATTCTAGATTCTAAATTCATAAATTGATTGATTGGAATTGAAAGGCATTGATTGCTTTCCATTTATCCTCAGATGAAAGGGTTTTATTTTTATTCATTTCTTAGTGGTGGCAAAAGTGCTGCACGAGTTTTTGTATTCCACATTTTGTTCTTGTTTTTTCTTTGCTTGTTTTTAGTTAATGAGGAATCACTATTTCAATCTTGATTACCTTATTCTTTCAGTCGTTCGCCTTTTGAGTCTTCACTGGCTCAGTTTCTCTGGCTGAACAGAGATCACCAATCTCGAAACGGCTTTCCAGAGTTTCAGCTCCACTCAAAAGGCATTGTTATTTCTAATATTTATCCAGTAACATATATTTTTACAAAAATAATTTAATATGTAGTGAAACTAATTTGAGTTGTGTGGTTTTCTACAGTGTGATTATTTTTTAAATTATATTTCGGCTTTGTTTGATCAGACGAAGTAAAACATTCTGACGATAGGAACAATGGAACATTTTAATTTCTCTTCATTTTTCTTTGGATAGTGTATTTAGTTTCATGTCAAAAGAAATGGGAACTTCACATCTTTAATTCACAACAAAAAACTGCAGATAAATTAAAAATCTACGGCGATCATATACTTTCAAGTAGTTAGTGTATTTTTTTTTTTAATTCGATAAAGTAATATATTTTGATTATATACTTTCAGGGGTATAACATAGCTAACTGGCTACTACGAAAAATAAAATGAGTTTGTATACCTATTGAGATGTGCAGACTTTAAGGATAATGATATAGGAGATGATATTGGAATAACTGGACGGATTCTTCAAAGGAGAGATTTAAAGAACACGTTAGAGCGTACGAGCACAATTACCGAAATGTTTCCGATTGGGCTGATCACTGTTCAAGTCTTAACCACAACCCAGATCCATTAGTGTACGTTATTTTTGAGACTAAAGACAGATACATGAGAGATATATTGGAATCTTGTACTATAAATTGCTGCAAATGTTTTAATAAAAACAAATCACTTAAAGTAAATTAAATTTCATTAGGTTTTTTCCGAAAATTCTTAAAAGGCAATAAGAGATTAAGTGAAATTTTATAATGTAATTAATGATCTGTTTTTCCCAATGATGGTCTATTGTTTTATTATTAATTTTTTGTTTAATGTTATTTATTATTTTCAAACAATGACACGATATAGTGTGAGAAGTGTTTGTTATATTTCGTAATGGGTAGAGAGAGAAAAAGATTCTTATCTTTCTCCTCCCTTAGTTATTTATTTTAATATGTTTTAGTTTCATTATATGAAGACCTAGAAAAAGTCTTTCGATTGGAAAGACAAAATATTGGTCATTTTTATTTGTTTGAAGTGTACTACGACCTTCCAAAAAATATGGTCCAAATAAATGATGTGATGTCGTCGCAGCTTATATCATTACGAATTCCTTTCCAATTGTGTAATGAGTACAATGAGGGTTCTCTTTCGCCCTAAAGACAACATTTCTGCTGCATGAACTGCGATAAATCTCACATTCATCTGAAAACAGCACCTTAGAGTGAAACACAGCATTAGGGAATTTATGCTAACATCGCACGGCATCGCTGTTACGTGCTGATCTCTGTCTCCAACGGATAACTCGTTGACGAAGGTCGGGCGAAACGATCTGAATTTTCCAACACGAAGACATGTATTCTAGTGTCAACAATTGAAATAATATTTAATACTAAATATTTACAATTATTACTATATAATAGGGGTATATCGTACCGGCATGGTCTAGTGGATTAGAAGGTGGTTTTCCATTAGGCGCATAAGTCGTCACCTGCGTTGGAATGGTGGCGTTGGCTTACATGTTGCTTTCTTTCCTGTGTTTTTCTTTTCCTTTCCTGTTCGCTTATTCTTCACGGAACATCACCGCAGTCAGTTGGTTAAAATCTAATATCGAACAGTTTATTGATCATATTTATGTAATTATATTCGCAGAAGTTAGTGTAAACTCTGAAGAAGTTAGAAACTTTAAGTTAAATCAATTTAAAACAATAGGACTATTACGTGAAGAAATAAAATGGTGTATTAATACTTTATAAAAATATTATTACTGTTGATAAATGATATGTTGATTTAAAGTCATTTCAAAATCTTTGAAATGTATTAAATGTATTTGTATTAAATGTAGTTATTTTACATTTAAATTTGGTGAGATGTTTAGAATTTCAAAATCTTATCTTCACTTCAAGAAAAAAGTAACCCATTTATTTAAATAAGAAGACATAGAAACTACAATAACATCAATTTATAGACCATCTAATAATAACAGAAACGACTTAAAAAAAGAATTACATAATATTATTGAAAAACTAAACAAGAAAGTTAATAACAAACCTCCACTATTATCAATAGGTGATATTAATATTAATTTCTTAGATAATAAAACTAACCCATTAATACAGAATTATGTAAAATTATATCAAAACTATCAGCAAAGCCTGTCGGACGACAGGCGTAAAACAATCTGAAAAATCATTTTGTTATCAACCATCAAATAAGTAAATGTAGTCTAAATACTGTACTAACTTGTTAACGAAACTTCTACGGCAAAAATGGCTTTAAGTTTCGAAATCAGCGTAAACAACTGAGTAAGTATCCCAAATTTTATTAAAATGGATGCAGTGGTAACAAAATTATTTGCTTTTTAACGTATGTTTTTTTAGAATTTCAGCTGTCGAGGTCAGTTCCCAAGAATAAAATTTCATGGAAACAACAAGGAATGACACAATGAACTAATATTTTCATGCAATTTGAGTACTTTTGATTCAATGGTACCATTGAGAACCGTTGGATCTATCTTAATAGCTTAATAATATCGAGTTACAGACAGAGAGACAAACGAAACTGGCCAATTTTTATGTATATATTTATATATATTTGATTCGATTGATGATTTGATTTGAATTTTTTTTTAATGTTTATCAGACCTATTTAGGTGTACTTCTTACCTGTAATACTGGTTCTGAGAGTTTAATCTAAAGGATCATTTTCCACCAAAAAAGAAAAACGAAATACCAACCATATCTAAAGTTTAATTTATCTAAAATATACTTATTATTTTTGACTCATAACGCCGAAAGGCATTTAAAACTCACCTTTGTATAATCTAAATGCTGCGCTAACTTATTAACGAAGCTTCTACGGCAAAATGGCTTTGAGTTTCAAAAGCAGCGTAAAAAACTGAGTAAGAATGCCAAATTTTATTAAAATCGGTGCAGTGGTAACAAAATTATTTGGTTTGGAACGTATATTTTGTTAGAATTTCAGTTAAAATTTCATGAAACAACATGCAATGACAAAATGAACTAATATTTCATCCAATTTGAGTACCCTTGATTCAATGGTACCATTGAGAACCTTGGATCTATCTTAACACCTTAATTACAATATTGTCTGGCGTATACGATGACTTTTTAAACCAGGAAAAGCTTCTCAAAAGTCGGGGCTCATCTTATACGCCGGGTGCTGAAACTTCCCAGCTGGACTGGAGAATCTGCGGTCGCCGCATTTTGTGGGGTGAGCTCAAAAACAGCCGCGGCCGTATCCCCGCCGTATGCGGCAACCGAAATGAAAGCAGCAAGGACGACGCTGTACATGTACGGTAGAAGAAAATCCACTCACCAGGATTCGTGGAAAGAAGTGACTTAACGCGGTCTCGATGACGAGATGAGGGGGCGCCTCACCGGGAAGGTGTAAGTGAAGAGTGGAGCAAGCTGCAGGCGTCCGGGACGCGCGGGATATGGAAAAAAAAGAGATAGAGGGGGAACAGAAGAAACAAGGCTACAGTTAAGAAATACTCTGATTTTAGTGAAATTCTAAAAAAATGTAGCATCAAAATAATGCACCAAAATAAATAAAGCTACAGTTACTTGGAGACAGGGAGAGCTGATCAATCCAAGCAGGCGTTGTATACAACAACCAGCCAAACGCCGGTAAGGTACGTCGCTTTAAAAGGAAAAGTTTAATCCACTTGCAATGTTTTACATTTACATGTTTGATGACAAACAGCGTTATGTTTATAAGTGACAGTTTTCCTGCTAAGTATCTGCATATCATAAGCATTTGAATTAAAATTACCATATTGAAATCAAATCTGATGTTTTTTTAATTTTTATTTGGTGTGCGTTGGAAGAGGGGTAGTCTTATACGGCGAGTATATCCCAAACTCTATATTTTAATTGGAAAAATAGGGGGTCGTCTTATACGCCCAGTCGTCTTATACGGTATATCGAGTTACAGACAGACAGACAGACGAAATTAGCAAATTATATAAGTTATCTTGGAATGAAAAATTTCAACTACGATGTTACTGGAGATGTTAAAACAAATATATCTCATTCGTATCCTTCTTCCGTAAAAATCCGTATTGTTCTTTGTTTTGCAAAAGCAAATAATACTAAATTTTTGGAAATGTAATTCAAAATGATATCTCAGATCACTACTTGGTCATAATACAAATCAATAATCCAATCAAGAATTCACAAAACAATAATCAAATTGTTCAATATATTAACTCAAATCAATTAAAAAAATGAATGAAATATCTAAAAGGAAATACAATTACAGTATACTATCGATATCTCGAAGTCGAAGGGAGGCTAAAAATTCTAGATAGCGAGTTTTCGAGATAACAAGGTCATAACCAAGACATAAAAATTCACGTAAAAACACAAGTTACGGAATAATATTCTAAAAATTAGAGTCTTGATACTTGAGAATTAGGATAAATATGTAATGACAGTTGACAACAATAATAATTTTAATTTTTAAAAGTATTCGCAAATAATTAAACTAAATTGAAAAGAATAAATAAAGTATAATGAACTTACATTGCTAGAATTTAAAAAAAAAATCTCAGAAAGATAATGTAAGGTGTGAGAGATTCTTGTCAAAATACCTCTATTTGCTTCGACACAACTGAACGATGAAATTTTTCGGGAAAAAAGTCATTTCTTACTTGGAAAAATAACAAGGTTTTAAGTGAAAATTCTTCGAAATAAGAATTAAAATTAACATTAGATGTATATGTAATATCAAGGAAAAAATAAGTTTTCCACATATCAAGATTATCGAGATATCGAAGTTCGAGATATTGAGAGTATAGTTTGTAACAAAATAAAATAATGCTATAGAACATTAACAACGCAACCAAATTACTAACATATTAATGAAATGCATTCATGAATCAAAAAATAATAAATATTCAAATGATTAACAAGAAAAAATAAATCGACAACAACTAAATTCTTTTCTTTAAAAATTAAAAAAAATATATAAAAAATACCGGAAAAATGATATTTTATTTAGAGATAATAAAGTAAAATATAAATTATATCAAAGATATTAACACAATAAAACGAACAAACAATTATTTAAAAATAAATATTTAAAAAAATCTAAAAATAATTACTTTTATGATAAATTCAATGAAAATATAAATAATGAAATTATAAAGAAAAACTTTTAGAAACCACGCTTTTATCTAAACTGCCATAAAAAGTAGAAATTATTTTTTTTTCTGCTATGTATAAAATTGAAAACATATAATTAAAAATTAAAAGCACGGTGCGCTCTTACCAAAGATATAATGCAAGTAAGTAGGTAAGAATTAGTAATATTACATAATAGTAAGAGTTCAGGGTGAGTTGATACCTTTAGTAGTAGCATTACACACGCGTCAGAGTCCATTTTGTCATTTCATTTAGATCGTTAGTATTCGTAAAATTATAGAAGACACATAAAAAAGAGTTTATTATAAAAATATTTCATTATCTATAGAACAACATGTTTCGCAGCTATTTGACTGCATTACGAAGTTAAAGTTAAAGTTAAGCAATCCCATAAACTGTCCATGCAGGCCCACGGGAAGTACAACATTAAAATAATAAAAAATATGCTATAGTAAAATATTAAAACTATTATATTAATTAATATATAATACAGGATATCTGCCAAATGAGTGGAGAATATCAATTTTGATAGCAGATATGTCTCCATAGTTTATCATGATTCCTTACATCACAAATTAAAACCTCTATTAACTAAGGGTAGAAGGACAGCATCTAACAACAGAAAGACACCAACTTAACAAGTGATTAACGAGTTTAATTCCATTAGCAAATACATAGAATATACTAAAGAAAAAGAGACTTCTTGATATTAGTACTAACAAAGACAATAATAAATACTATACAATTCTACAGAAAAAAAGGACGGATACCCACTTAACTATCACTTTTCATTGAGTAGTACCCAACAACTACAAAAGAAATACCGTAAATATGACTATCGAAAGAGTCTACGATGTATGTTCCACGAAAACTGCTTGAGAACATGAAATTAAAACCATTTAAGCGAAATTCAGAATCAATGGCGTCCCAATAAAAGATACAAACAAACAAATAAGAAGGTCTACAAAATTTAGAGAACGAAAGCGCAACTGGTAATAAAGATAGATATGTCTCCATAGTTTATCATGATTCCTTACATCACAAATTTAAAGCTCTATTAACTAAAAGTAAAATAGGAATAGCAAGCAAGTCAATAACACAATAGATCATATATTAGCAAATTGTATTTTACGAAATACAAAAAGCACCAAAAAAAAATCTAAAATAGAGACATTTATGGAGCCATTTATAGACTTTAATAAGAAAACAAAGATTGGCATAGTATACACATAGGAAAATCTAAAATAATGTTACAAAAACGACTCAAGGAAAACGAACATGCAATATACTACAGGATAATGCAGTATAAAGACAAGACAGAGCATTGACACCACAAATCCAATCATATATGAAATACAAAAAGATACTAATCTTAGAAAATTTTATAAATCTTTCACAAGGAAAAACATAACAAGTTATAAGAAAGATATTTCTATCAGCAACGCATCACAGTATAATACATTTTAGTCATTATACGACACTATTGATTAACTCTATATCAACATATGTTATTGCTAATAGTGCTCATCATTTTTAATGCAGTAAAAATCCGCATTCATTAGTAGAAGATTGGATCGAATTATGAAGAATAACAACAGAAAACTAGAGATTAAAATGTGATCAACCACTCACAGCTTTTGATGGTGGCTGAATAAGTTGGTGTTCCGATGAACTTTATTTGTGAAAGAGGTCTGAAATTCTGCATTAAATTCCCTTTTGAAGAAATCGTTTCAGACATTTTAGCGTGATGAGGAATACAAAAAAAATATTATTAAAAAAAAGATTTAAATGTAATTATCAGAATGTGTCTCCTAAGTGAATTTATGAACTTGGAATTATTAAAATAATAATTAAAAAATACACGGAAAAGGAATCTTTACATCTCCATGTGTAATTTTTAAGTCTTTTGAAAGTCAGGATCCGTTTCTTAAAAATTCCTGGATTATTTTGTAAATTGTATTTTCTGCTTTGTTTGATCAGATGAAGTAAAAAATACTGACAATGGGAAGGATGCAACATTTTAATTTCTTTTCATTTCTCTTTAGATACTGCATTTGGTTTCATGTCAAAAGAAATGTGAAATTCCACATCTTTAATTCACAACAAAAAACTAAAGATAAATTGAAAATCTACTGCGATTAAACACTTTGAAGTAGTTATTGTATTTTTTTTCTGAATTCGATAAACAAATATATTTTGAATACATATTTTCATTGGTATAACCGGACAAAATGCCAATTCTCAGACCAGGGTCACCCGGTATACAAGCATATAACAATAATGAATTTTTAATATAATAAATACTTTATGTAAATCAATAATTCAATATAAACTAGTTTATTATTGTCTTGTTATAAGAAATAAATTATCTTATGCCACACATTATTTAA
>JAFIDM010056753.1:0-15369 GCA_023159025.1 Thereuonema tuberculata | reverse complement strand
CAATCCTCATAGTTGAGAATCATATCAAGATATCAATCCTCATAGTTAAGAATCATATCAAGATATCAATCCTCATAGTTGAGAATCCCTCCAAATTCTGAATTAATTTTGTGATCTATCTTTGAAAACTATATAAAGACGAATCAACGAAGTCCTTATAAAGTTTTAACACTTATAAACTGCTAAGGAAAAAGGAAAAGAAAAAAAAAAGGTCCTGTCGGAAGAGAAAGTAGTAGATCAAGGCTTGAATGGAAACCCAAGGAAAAAAAATAATATTCAATTTTTAGAGTGAACTTAGCATCTCATAGATTTTCCAACTTTTTTCTTGCCGGTTTAAACTAATTACTAATAGATAATGCAATATTAAAACAGGGACAGTTTGAGAGAAACAAATAGAACAATAAGTTTAACCCCTTCCCCCTCCATCGTAGGGATGAGCTAGAATAAATAGTGGAAAGAATGAAAAATTGAGAGCATTTGAAGACTCTGTTTCCGGTGGGATGATCGCAATGTTGGTGCTGGTTGTGTTTATATGTGGAGAGGCGATCAATTTCTTTCTTTTACTAAACCAAAAAAAAAATCCACCTAGTAAGCACATAAATATGCTTTCGCAAACCGAGTCTAAAACGATGAAGATCCAGGACAGCTGTTTTGTCTTTATTAGAAACTCATCAGTCGGATTTACCCTCGATGATGGGCTCAGATTTTGCGAAAGGCTGTGATACTACTTCCGCTGATCGGATAGATCAGGAGGTTTGATGAGTCATCGGTTGCTTTAAAAGCGTTACTGGGGGCTTGGGTGGTTATAATTCTGCGTTTCCGATAAAATGAGTGAGTCAGGTGAGCTGAGTGAATTCGAAAATGGCGTGATAATCGAATGCAACCGTTGTAGGTAATCGGTTCGTGAAATTGCGGACATCCTGCACGTGCCGAAATCAACTATGTGTGATGTAATTGTAAAATGGAGACGTTGAGGCAGTGAAACAAAAGCTGCACGAAATGGTAGTCCGAGAAAACTCCAATCCTGAAGAGAGTAAGGAAGCAAAATCGAAACTCTCCATTGGTAGTGATGACGACGGAGTTCCGACATGCGTCGGGCGTTGTCGCCAGCGGGAGAACTGTTCGTTCAGAGCTAAAATACTTGGGTTCCATGGCCGATTGGGCATTCACAAGCCGAACATCTCCGCGGTCAATGCGAAGTGTCGGTTGAATTGGTGCAGAAGTCATTGCCGTTGGACTGTGGGGGAGTGGAAAAACGTTCTGTGGAGTGTGAATCTCGCTTCACGATCTGGCAGTCCGATGGATGCATGGGGGTTTGGCGTATGCCCGGCGAACGCTTCTTATCCGACTGCAGTGTACTAACTGTTAAGGTCGGTAGTGACAGCATAATACCCTTGGAGTGTTTTTCGTGGTTCGGCCCGGATCGCTTAGTTCCTGTGACAGGCAACATGAACTCTGCAATGTATCGGGACTCTCTGCATATCACTGCCCTCCCAACTCTATGTCAACAGTTTCGGGAAGGCTCGTTTCTTTTCCAACAGGATAACTGGCCCGTACACACATCGCAGCTTGTGCGGCCGTGGTTTGAGGGCATGGGTATTCCACTTGACTGGCCGTCTCAGAGCCCCGATCTCGGCCTCAAAGAAACATCTATCGGACGAAATAAAACGCAGATTACGTGGCCACGCACGTCGCGTATCCTCCGTGGCCGGACTCACTTCAGCTGCAATGGCCACCTGGAAGTCAGTTCCTGCGACAACCTATCAAAACCTGGAGGAAAGTCTTTCCAGACGTGTAGACGTGTAGAGGCTGTCATCAATGCAAAAAGAGACCGACATCATTTTAATACGTGCCTCAAGAGTCTCCGCGTCCTGACCACGGAGTATGCGGATACTTTTGGCCATATAGTGTATATCAGATGGATTTTAGAAATTCATCCGCCTTCTACAAATTTTTTTCATTTTAGAATATTTCCATTTTATTCAATTTTATTTTTAATTAATGAAGTTAAATTAACATCTGAAAACCAGTATTTCAAAATACTTATATAAAATTACAAAACAATTCAAAAACTTTAAAAAAAAAGCTTTAAAAAAATTTTAAAACTTTACAAAAAAAATGAAAAGAAAATCATTTTGACAAGAATCTAAGTTACGAAATGGAGTTTTTAATTAGGTAATCTAAGAAAAAAAATGAAGCAAAGTAAATGAAACCTAAAATAAAAGAAAGAAATATTTTGAATGACTATTTTTAAGGATTTCTTCGTTCTATCAACAATGGGAAACTGCTTATTGTTATAAAACCGATTTTCAGAAGGTTCTGATGATTGTTGTTCTGATGATTGTTGCTTCTACAAATGAATATAAATTTTTTCTTTTTGTTTTAAATTCTTTCATTTTGGAGATCTGCTTCTGTTTCAATTAATTTCATAATTTCTTTATTGTCTTTAATGATTTAAAGTTTACCTGATTACTTTTATTAGTTTTTGATGCATTTACAAATGTATCCCAATTTCTCTACGAGAGCAAACGCCATTGTTATATTTGTAATGTATAATTTCTTACTGTGCTTTATGTGGGCTATTTAATCGAAGCAAACAACTTAGTGAAATCACAGCAGCTGCTCAATTTTATTCCTTGTAATTTAAGTTTATTTTTTTGGTAAAAATATGAAAATAACAATAGCAAGGAATTTTCTACGCTGTAATTTAGGTTTATGTTTAGTAACAATAGAACATGACAATAAAAAGGAATTTTCTTCCTTGTAATTTAAGTTTATGTCTTTGGTAAAAATAGAAGACAACAACAACAGGAAATAAAAAAAAAAAAAATAAGATAATAGTAGAATAATAATAAGGAATTTTCTTTCTTGTAATGTGGTTTTATGTTTTCGGTAAAAATAGAAGATAACAAAAACAAGAGATAAGAAAATGAAGTGAAAGAAATATTTAATTTAATTCAATTTTTCATTCATTATAAACAATGAAAACGAAAGAAATCCTAGTTGATAAATTAATTCAGGAGAACGTAAATAGAATAAGAAAACATGAAGAAATTGTTGTGTAAATATAATTTAAATAAGCAATTATCGCAAGGAACACTTACGTCGAAGGAATCCAGATGCTACAACAATCGCAAGCCAAAAGCTCACGGCAAAGAGTCTTGACTTCAGACCAATTGTTCAAAGCAACAATTGAAGACTCGCGATCAGAGGAACTGTGTGTCATTGTAAGGAGGCCGCCAAGACTGAGCAGATGCAGTTCTGATTTCACCATGAATAGATGCATTTCGGAAGACCGTTGGTTCTCTTAAGGCTCAGGAATCAACGATGGAATTTTTGGCATTTTATTCGATCAAAAGAAAAGGATTTGTGTATCGAATTATTGCAAGGAATTTATCAAGAGTTGAAATAGGATTTTCAACCTTCATATGCCAAAGGAACTAATCTCAATTTGTGATATTTTTCAGGAGTTGTTTTATTGTCGCTAGGCAACGCAACATACGACGAGATTAGGCTTATGGAAGGATGTTCTCATTACGATAAAACTTCAGAGATGAAAATAATGTAAGTCAATTTATTTTCATTTTAATTCAGCAGAATGATATTTTTTCGGAAGAATCGAAATGCCTATTCCTGATTGTATTTAACGGCGTTTAAAGATTAATCAAGAATTTAAGAAAGATAAAGATTAGTCCAAGCTTTAAAGTAATTTATTAAAAGATTAATCAAGCAAGTAAAGCTAAAGATTAAAGATTTATGGAAAGTTCTTAGTTAGCAAAGCGCAAGGATTTATCAAGATGATAAAGCTTGTATAAGTAGAAGATTTAATCAAGATATTACGGACTAAGTTTAATGATAAAGAATGTTCATTAATAAAAGGTGAAATCTTATTAATGTAAAGTATAGATAGGTAAAAGGATCAAGTGAATTCTTTTCCGAGGACTCTGTTAAACGTTAAAGAATTTAGTTTAGAACTTAAAGGAAAATTCACAGTCTTATGAAGACGTCCAAAGAAAGTATTAAAAGTTTAAAGTAAAGTCTTTGCATTTTGGAAGAAAGGTCAAGTGTAAACGAACTTTTAATAAAGCGGATATTAATACAAAGAACTGTTAGTTAATATTCAGGCTGATACCATACAAGTGTTAATGGAAAAATAAAAATAACAGAAGAAGAATTTATATGTATGTAAAGGAACTGATTCTTCGTTTTGTAAATAAATTATTATTGATTTAACGTTGAGTGTAAAATTATTTATTTACTCTGCTAAAGTAGTTAAGCATTACAGTTATTCAATCAGGGTTATTTTAGGGCTCAGAAGAACAACCAAGAAGGTTACAACTTTATGGCGTGCAGCAGTTTACAGTAAACAGGTAAAGTTTATTCGCCCTGATTAAGGACCTAAGTAAAGTTCCAGAATACATCGAAGGTATTAGGGTTACGAACCCTGTCGCATACGGTTAATAATTTAGTTAATGCCCCGTATCGAAAAAATTTACTCTCTCACAGAAATATCTCTCGGGAGCGAGACCTGGCATTCTAACCTCTCGCAATGTCTGAGTCTGTCATCAGTGGAGTTTGGCTCGCTGATGAGTCCTACAAAGCACGAAATGGTCCGTCCCAGTCTCTTCCCGGTGACAGCTCAGGATGCGAATTCCTTCGTTTAGCGTTTTGCCTTCATTATTATCTATTTCTTGATCTCATCAGGCACTTTAAATTTCTCCTCATTTTAAATATTTCACTTGGCTTTTTAACCCATTTATATCTCGCGTCCTACATGTAGTACGCTGGCAAATTGAGCTTCCCGAAATAGTTATGCATTCAGAATTCAGATGGCGCCAAGGGACTGGTAGTAAACACACTATGATTACTTGTCCATAGCTCACTTCAAGAAATTTTCCAACTGCACGTGCCTTATCATACGATGTTTGTGCAACTTCTAAGCTCTTGACAAAAATGGCTTCGACTTCTAGGTAAGATATTTATTTGATAAAATAGTTGTAAAATTATATGATTGGTAATTATAAACTGCGAAAGGAAGGGTAATGGAAAGGTAAATATACCAAATTCCTGTAACGAACGTTAGGCCTAGGAGAATGAATGGAAACATGACGTCCTACATATAGGTCGCTAGGAAAATCCGCATATATTTGGTCATACTGTATTTTGGATATAATTTTTTTTTATATAAATTTCTTTGACTCCTTTGATTACAGTTGTTTTGGGTGTATATGACCGAAATCCCCTTCCCTATCACCTGTGTTTTGATAACTTTTTCACGAGTGTTAGGCTTGTTTCAGCTTTGAAGGATGCTGGAATCAAGGGAACCGGAACTGTGAGAGAGAACAGAACGGAGAAGTGCCCCCTGATGAAGCCTGCTGAGATGAAGAAAAAAGAGAGAGGATTTTATGACTACAAAGTAGACGAGGAAAACGAAATTTTGCTTTGTCGTTGGAATGACAACAATGCTGTGACACTTTGCTCAAATGCTTCGGGAGTGAATCCCATAAACAAAGCGAATCCTTGAATACATATTTCTTGGACCAGTCTATGAATAATGCCTGGATGTTACATAATAAATGTAATCCAGACAATCATCTTGATCTGCTAGCCTTCCGAAGACGTGTTGCAAGATTTTACCTGGAAAGATACGGAAATCCCTCTCACCAAGACCAGAAAGGACGACCATCTAAGTCCCCGGCTGATTCCCGGTTCGATGGTTATAACCTAATTCCACAGGAGAAGCAAACAAGATGTGCTCATTGTCATCAGAAGACTACTACAAGGTGTGAAAAATGTGGGAAAGGTGTTCATGTAAAGTGCTTCAAGGACTTTCACACAGCATAACTCTGTTGCGGAATGAACACTATAGTAATGCAGAAAGCATGTTGTATACCATTTATGCCTAGCGTCCTACATATAGGTCGGCCCCTAATTTGGTACACAGGGAGCAATTAAACAAAAACATTTTATTTTTTACTTAAACATGTTGTAATTGGTCTAATTTATTAAGTTCAACTTAAAAATTTAACAAATATTACTTTCGGCACAAATGGGTTAAATACCTCTATTAAATTCCTTTTGAGCCTACCAGATTCCACAACACAGGAATATTTGTTTTTTTATTTTTTATTTAATTTTTGGTTAGGATTTCTTCGGGAGGAGGTTCCCCTCTCGGGAGCGAGATTCTAATCTCTCGCACCTTCTAAGTCCATTTTGTTTTTTGAAAACTTTTATTAATGACTAGATTATGGACTGATTATATTACATTTATTGCAATGTAACCAATCTTGTTTATCTTTTTTTCTTAATCTTCTCTTCATCTTGTTTCTTCGTTTTCTTTAATCAATTTATTACCAATTTTGTTTTATCGGTTTTTATTTGTCATAAAACGACGGTACAACGCTAAGGAAGGAATTCGCACCATGAGCTGTCACCGGAAAGAGACTGGCACGGACCGTTTCGTGCTTTTTAGGACTCATCAGACTCCGCCGAGGATAGAATCAGTAGGTGCGAGAGATGAGAATCCCTGGTCTGCCGAGAGCGGGACCTCCCCCTGAAGAAATTCTTACCAAAAATTAACTAAAAACAAAAAACAAATATTACTTGTCCCACAATATGCTAGGCACAAAAGGAATTTAATAAAGGCATTTAAAAAGCCCAAAAGTCAGGTATTTAACAAGAAAAAGAAGCATAAAACCGCACACAATTAAAGGTTCACTGAGCTATTTTTGGATTTTCCGTGCCGGAAACCCAAGACAGAACCGTTTCGAGATTCCCATCTATCATCGGTTGGGTTCGTCCAGCTCTCAATAACTCAGTAGAACCAAAAGAAACATAAAGAACAAGTCGACAGAACAATGATCCTTACGCTAAAAAAAACATCAAAATATAAATTAAGAATAAAAAGGACCAAAAGTAATCCCCGCTAGCACTAGGCTTAGCATGTAAAGGATTAACTTGAGCTTTTTTAGCTTAAGGGTCATTGTTTTGTCTACTTGTTCTTTGTTTATGTTTCTTTTGGTTCTACTGAGTTGTTGAGTGCTGGACGAACCAAACCAATGAGAGATGGGAATCTCGAAACGGTTAAGTCTTGGGTTTCCGGCACGGAAAATCCAAAAATAGCTCAGTGAACCTTTAATTGTTGCTGTTTTATGCTTCTTTTTCTTGTTATATGTTCTCCCCGCACGTTAAATTTGACTATTATGTCATGTATTTAAAATGAAGAGAAAATTAACATCCATGATTAGATCAAGAAATAGCACAGTGCTAAAGGAAGGAATTTGTACCCTGAGCTGTCACCGGCAAGAGACTGGGACGGACAGTTTCGTCCGTTTTATGACTCATCAGGCAGCCAAACTCAACAGAGGACAGACTCAGAAGGTGCCGGATGTTAGAATCCCGGTTCTCGCTACCGAGAGCGGGACCTCCCCTTCAAGAAATTCTTACCATAAATTAACTAAAAACAAATAGTCATTGTCCTACAATCTGCCCGGCACAAAAGGAATTTAATAAAGGCAATTAAAAAGCCCAAAAGTCATGTATTGAAAATGAAGAGAAACTTTACCTGAATACATCAAGAAATAGATGGCAACAGATCAAAAAAACGACGGCAAAACGCTATCCTGAGCTGTCACGAGAAGGGTTTCGTCCTTTTTAGGACTCCTCAGCCAGTCAAACCCCGCCGATCACAGACTCAGAAGGTGCGAGACGTTTAATCCCGGGTCTCGCTCCCGGAGTGGGACCTCTCCCCGAAGAAATCTTAACCGAAAATTAAATAAAAAAACAAGAATCAAATGTACAGTCGTTTTTTATCTATTTCTTGATCTAATCAGAACGTGAAATTTCTCTTCATTTTAAATACATGAATTTTAGGCTTTTTAAATGCCTTTATTAAATTCCTTTTGTGTCTAACAGATTACAGGACAAGGAATATTTGCTTTTCGTTTTTTACTTAATATTTGGTTAGGATTTCTTAGGGGGGGAAGGTCCTACTCTGGGTAGCGAGATTCGGGATTCTTACCTCTCGCAACTTCTGAGTCTGTCATTGGGGAAGTTTGGCTGGCTGATGAGCCCTGAAAAGAACGAAATCGTCCGTTCCAGTCTCTTCCCGATGACAGCTCAGAGTGCGAATTTCTTCCTTTAGCGTTGTCCCGTCGTTTTTTACCTATTTCTTGTTCTAATCAGACACTTTAAATTCTCTTCAGAAGAAGTTTCAGTTTCTGTCTTCGTACAGCCGGTTCGTTCTTGCAACGTATTGCAGAAGATACGCAACGGGACGCCAGAGCCATCAGTCGCATTTGGTGACAGTGACCACAGCAAGGAGATGAAAACAGTTGTAGTTGGACCGCAGCTCGGAGATGGCCAGATCGTCGCAGACATTATGATTGTAGTACAATCAACGATTCGTGACATTTTGCTAAGTGTACAGGGAGTTTTGGATGCTCCGATATCAACACATACAGCTTCGCGCCAATTGGCTGCGGCAGATGTGTTATCCAGCCCAAGCCAACCCTTAACAGTGAACCATCGCTTAGAATGGTGTCGCATCAGTGCTAAGGATATCAGAATGAAACAGCATTGTGTTCAGCTATGAATCCCGTTGTTTGTCACAGCAATGATGATCACCATGTGAGAATCTAGAGGCGACGTGGTGTCACGATTTGATTTGATTATTTTGTTATTTTATTACCGTGACACGTTTTTTTATTCTCAGTTCACATTTTCTTTTTATTAATTTCGACTTGTCTTTTGAAAAATTTGTCTTTGTATATTTTGTTTTTTGAAAACTTTTATTAAGTTCATTGCAATGTAATCAATCTTGTTTATCTCTTTTTTTAATATCTCCTGTCATCTTGTTTTTTTTAATGAATTTATTACCCTCTTGTTTTATCGTTCTATTTACTTGAGAACTTTTATTTCCTGTATTTTTCCATTAGTTATTAATCTGTCAATTAAATGTTCCTACATCACATGTTGACTTGATGTTACCTTCTCTCCTATTGGTTAAAATTTTTATGTTTATATTATCCGATATTTTGATTTTAGATTCTATCTATAGAGAGAATAAATAATATATTTTATTTAGGCTAATCCTGAGTTGTCATAAGATAACTTAAATGATTAGAAACCAACAGATCCTATCTAGAAGAATTTAAATGATTAAATAAATTATGAAAAAAATTAAAAATATTTTTAACTTTATATTTTTTTTAAATTTGAAATTTAATTTTATTCTGACATTACAAAAATGCAAAATACACTCATTAACAAAAAAAAGACCCACCTAGAAGGAGTTGTCCGATGGAGACAAAAATTGGTGGAGAGGAAGATTATGTACAGAATAGAAAATTATTAAAATTTCAGACAAATTGAATGATTTATTTCAGAGTTGCAGAGTTATAAAGTAACAAGCTCAATAAGGTGTTGACCCACCTCTATCCTGAATGCAAGCTCAAGCACGACGTGGCATACAGTGATAAAACTCCCTGATGGTCTCCTGCGGTATTTCTTGCCAAATTTGATCCAATTGTCGGGCTAGGTCATCCACATTCCCTGGTGGATGCAGTCGCCTTCTCATCATATCCCAGACATTCTCGATTGGAGAGAGATCTGGGGATCTGGCTGGCCAAGGAAGTGTTTCACAAGCTGCATGACAGGTCATAGCAACACGTGCCGTATGTGGTCTGGTATTATCTTGCTGAAAAATAAGGCCAGGGTACTGCAAAAGGAAGGGTAGCAAAATAGGTCTCAGAATGTTGTCGATGTACTGCTGTGCTGTAAGTGTGCCGCTAATGACGACCAAAGGGGTCCGGCTATCAAGGGAAATGGCACCCCAGACCATAACTCCTGGTTGAGGGCCTGTAATAGTGAAAGCAGGATCGGCACGCTGCCCTGCGTGTCTCCAGACACGTCTGCGACGATCATCAGGACACAGTTGAAAGCGGGATTCGTCGCTAAACACCATACGTCCCCAGTCAGCATCATTCCAACCGGATCGAGCCAAGCACCACTGCAATCTGGCCCGACGGTGTGCAGACGTGAGTGGCAGGTGGCGTATTGGTCGGTACGAGCGTAGTTGTCGCTCTCTCAGCCGTCTGTGAATGGTCATGGTGGACACTCGTGTGCGGGTCGCACGTCTGATGGTTGATAACGATGATTCAGGCGCTGTGATAGCTGATCTGACAATCACTCAATCCTCCCGCTCTGCTGTGGCCCTAGGTCGACCGCTGCCTTCATGATGCTGAAATATGCCATTATCCACCCATTCCTGCCAGCATCTTCTAATCGCCGCATCACTTCGACCCATATGACGAGCGATTCTCCGATTTGCCCAACCTGCCTCTTTCAACCCAATGATACGACCTCTTTCAAACTCTGACAGTTGCATATAATGAGCTCGAATCCTGCGGCGAGGCATTTTTTCAGTCGTTGAAAGGTATCCTAACTCGCAATGCAACAGAAATTTTGACCATCAGATTGAGAATCGCTTCTTATATACACCTGCTGAGTGCGCAGTTCCGATGCGCTGTAGCTCTCGCTATTCATTCATTGGACACCAAAGTTTAATCATTTGCATGGGCGGTCCGAATGTCTTTGCAGACGAAATTTCATTACAAACGGACAACTTCTAGGTGCATCGTTTTTTTTTTGTTAATGGGTGTATATTTATTTATAACTTTAATTGGAAAATTATTATTTATAAATTATTTAATAAGATAATTTAAATCTATATTAATAAAATCTTTGATTTCTCTGTCTGTCTGTCTGTCTGTGAGAATGGAAAATAGAAATAATTTTTACAATGAAACGTTTGCGACAGGAATCGAACCTGCAACCTTCTGATTCGAATTCAGACGACTTATCCATTAGGCCATGGAAACTATAAATTTTCTTACATTTTTTTTTCACTTATGTGTTCTTTCCCTTCCCCCCATCAATAAGGAATATATTCAATCTTTTTTTTTTTGAATCTCAAGATTGTTTATTTATTTCCCATCCGTCAGTTTATTTGTAATTCCAAAATGACAATTAGAACCATAATTGCCGAAACGTTGCAATATTTTAAATATTCTTACTTAACCAAATTCTATGATATTGAGAAACAAGTGCGTGTTCAATAGATATGTTGGAATAAAGAAATGAGAGTCAAGAAAGAAAGAAGCACTATTTCTATTAGGTAGATTACTGAAAAATCACTATTTGTAATTCAAAAAGCATCACTGTTTATAATTCACACACCACTGAAAAGTATCAATTGGAATAAAAAAAAGAAAGTCATAATGTAGATTTGGTTATCTTCACTCAAAAGAATCCCACCCAAAACACTTCGTGTAAAATAAGTTGCCAAGACTCACAGGCTCATAATGCTTTCACTGTTATAAAGATATGAGATCTCATGTAGAGCCAAGCCCCTAACTCTACGAGGCCTAACTCTACAAGCCCTAACTCTAAAAACCCTATATCTTGGTCAAAAAGTATGCCTTGGCCGTTTCGTGGCTGTCACACAGACAATCCCATGGAGTTATGTAAAGGATATGGAGTATGCCAAGGCACACTTTTTGACCAAGACAGTAGGGTTTTTAGAGTTAGGAATGTATAGTGAAGGACTTGACACTATATGAAATCTGATAACTTTTTAACAGTGAAAGCGTTATGAGCATCTTGGCAACGTATTTTACATGAAATGTTTTGGGTGAGATGAAATAGTTCCATGAAACGGCCAAGCCATACTTTTTGACCAAGATATAGGGTTTTTAGAGTTAGGGCTTGTAGAGTTAGGCCTCGTAGAGTTAGGGGCTTGGCTCTACATGAGATCTCATATCTTTTTAACAGTGAAAGCATTATGAGCATGTGAATCTTGGCAACTTATTTTACACGAAGTGTTTTGGGTGGGATTTCATTTCTTTTTGTAGGATGAGATCTGATAACTTTGTAACAGTGAAAGCGTTATGAGCATGCGAGTCTTGGCAACCCCTTATTTTACACGAAGTGTTTTGGGTGGGATTTCATTACTTTTTGTAGGATGAGATCTGATAACTTTTTAACAGTGAAAGCGTTATGAGCAGGTGAGTCTTGGCAACTTATTTTACATGAAATGTTTTGGGTGGGATTATCTATTACAACTTAATTTAGTTTTAAGATTATTTAGAAAATGGATTTTTTTTCAATACCCTACTTTTCTGTTTTTCTATTGGTCAACTTGTATATACAAGCTGTTTGCACTTTTGTAAGAAATCACATTATTACACAGTATTATTTAGGCCGAAGCATTGAGGGTACGACGTATTTCAGATCTTAATAAAATCCAAAGTATAAAAGCTAGATAAATGAAACTTAGCGTATTTCATTAGTATGGTAACTGCATCTTTTCCTGAAAATTTGAGCTCTCTAGTATTATCCAGGCCGAAGCTATGAGGGTTCGATAATACATAACCAGACCCCCCCCTTTATGAGGGGTTGGAATGTGAAAGTTACGGATTTCTTAATTTTTTTGTTGTTTGTGTGCTAATCCTAACCTGCATACCAAATTTCAGCTTTCTAGGACTTCAGGAAGTACCCTAGAGGTTTTGATGATCAGTCAGTCAGTCAGTGACGGAATCGACGTATTTTAGGTATTAATAAAATCCAACGTATTAAAGCTAAATAAATGAAACTTAGCGTATTTCATTAGTCTGGTAACTGCATCATATCCTGAAAATTTGAGCTCTCTAGTATTATCTAGGCCGAAGCTATGAGGGTTCGAAAATACGACGAAACACTTCCAGAAAAGGTACGTAGTGCCCTTCCTGCCTTCGGCTCGTCTTGGCGGGGGCACTGCCGTGCCCCCAGATAGTCACAGTCACTTCATCGCCAAGAATATCGTATACAAGCTATGATCTTCATTTATCATCTATATCAGTGGTTCCCAACCTTTTTCAGCTGGCGACCCACCTTTCCTTATCGGAATACATCCACGGTCCATCGGTCCATGGTGAAGTAAAAAACCCTATTTGTATCGTATCCCTTCCTTATATATGCAATTTACCATCATAGGCCTATATATATATAATGCTTTTTTGAAGATACAAACTGATTATTGATTAACAATTTGTGTTCTGATTTGAAAAAGTGTGAAAAATATAAGCACTTTTTAGCAAAATATTATTTATTTAACAATAGATATATGTTTGCAATATATGTAACAAGTGGTTTCATACTCACTAACAAGTGTTCCTAGGTGAAGATAAAAACTATAATTATAAAAATACACAAAGACCACTTTAATTTTTCAGGCACAAAAATTCATACAGCTTTGATATGATGACAGTTAAGAAAATTGTTATCACAATCCATCAATATGAAAAATTGCTGTTTTCAACTAAGAATACAATATTAATGAGATTTTTGGGACTGTTTTGATTGAACTAACACGTCAATGTCAGGATTGAATGAAGATGTTTTTAATCTTAAGTCACTTTCAACATTGAGTTGATTTCTGTGTTTGATTTTTAGGAAAACCAAAGTTGAAAAGTACGTTCACATAAATACGTAGTGGTGAATACCATTAGAAACCTCAATGCAATTACGGATATTGTTGGATATTCTGTTCTCGTTTCCATCCAAAAAGGTGTTAGATCTTTCTCCTTATAGACTGACTTCATCATGGAATCACAAGAAAGTTCAATGAGTTCATTTTCCTGCAAAATAAAACAAAATAATTAATTATTAGAAAAATACTTATCTTCATCGATAAAATAAATAAAGGGCTAAGCTAAAATAGCCACGCATTTCAAAACTTAGTATTTGAATATAAAACTTCACAAAACTGACTTCTTATTTTGCAATAAAAAAATTAATAAATACAGTAATACAGTATTATTTTTAGAAAGAATTCAATTTTGTTAAAATATTTTAAATTGATGCATTTACATTTTATTATTATGATTAGTTATAAATTTCAAGTTGTTAAAAAGAAATAAACATCTCTTTAGTTATGGTAATATTTTAAGATTTAAAATAGTAGCTTACCTGGGAGGTCGTGAGGTTAAGATTCTTCAAGTTGTCCTCATCGAATGGATTTTTAATCCACTGCTTTCCTTCTTCTATGGGTGGGAAGTAGCGTCTTAGGTTAGAAGCCAAGACCTCAAGATGATCAAAGATCATTTTTGAAGTTTCTTCATTTACTTTAAGATCATTCTCGTCCAAAAATCGTTCAGAAGTGGGAAGGCATCAAAGATATTTTTCTGAACTTTATCAGACCACCGTTGTATCTTTTTGATAATAGCATCAACTTTGTCTTGCACAAAAAATTTGTGGACATCTTTTCCTTGTAAGGTCAAATTAAGAGTATTTAGAGAACTGAAAATGTCCGCTAAGTAAGCCAACTTTATTAACCAAATCTCACCATTAAGGCAGTTGTCTAAAAAGACTTGGGCTTTCGACTTTCCTTCTGCTTGCAATTGTGTTAAGAACAACCGTACCTCATCATGTAGCTCAAACAACCTGGCCAGAACTTTTCCTCTGGATAGCCAACGGATTTCACAATGCAGTAGTAGTTGTTTATGCTCACTCCCCATTTCATCGCACAACACACCAAAGACTCTTGAGTTTTTAGGTTGAGACTTGATTAAATTTACGATTTTAACGGAATCGTCAAGTGTGTCTTTGAGGTTTTCTTTCATTCCTTTCACCGCTAAAGCCTCTGTGTGAATACTACAGTGAACCCATTCAACTAATGGAGAAACTGCCTTAATTTTCGCTGCTAGTCCTGAGTATTTGCCAGACATGGCACAGGCACCGTCGGTTGTTACTCCGACACACTTAAACCAGTCAATTTCGTTTTCTTTCGTAAAACTATCCAAACAATTGAAAATATCAGCCCCAGTCGTACTGGTAGGTAAAGGTCAGCAAAATAACAATTCTTCTTCTACTGATTCATTGGTCTGAAATCTTACAAATGCTAATAATTTGGCATTATCAGCTATATCAGTGCTTTCATCCAATTGTAAGTAGTAAATGTCACTTCGTTTCAAAGCAGAAATAAGTTGCTGTTTTATATTTTCAGACATTTCTTCTATTCTCCTTTTAACCGTGTTATTTGATAGCGGATTTCCGCTATTTTCTTCGTTGCTTTTTCGTCAAACAAAGAGGCAGAAATAAGCTTAGCAGCTGGCAAAATGATATTCTCACCTGCTGTATGAGGTGCACCTTCTTTGGCAATCAACAGTGACAGTTGGTACGAAACCATTGTAACTTTTTTATTTTCATGTCCTGTTGAGACATTTCCATACTGGTCCGAGTCTATATCAAATCTCTTTTCTTATTTTGAAAAAAAGCTGTAGGCTTATTAACACATTCTGGATATTTGGTTGAAATGTGCCTTTCTAGCTT
>JAFIDM010056752.1:0-15371 GCA_023159025.1 Thereuonema tuberculata | reverse complement strand
ATTTTTCAGCAATAGTCCTTAGAGGCGGAAAGTTTCGAAACACTCTTCCATATACACCGCATCATGAAGAAATGAAACTAAATCTCACTAATTACTTCTTCCTCATTACCTAAGTGATTAATGTTAAATTAATGTTTTTGAAAAGAGATATTTTGGGCCTTCTCACTAAAGAAAAACATAATTGAATAGATCTTCTTCGGCATTTTGTTTATGATATTCAAAGAATGGGAAACATCATGGCAACCTAAGGTGTCGATATCCTCTTGTTTTTTGCTTTATTTTGTATCGACTACAAGCATACGGGAGAATTGAGAGTTGGCAACAATATTCAGTGACTTACTGCGCTATAGGTTTCATACGCCTATAGATTTTGTACCCCTATTATCTCCCTCAACATTAACTTAATGTAATTAATTAACGATTTGTTTATAATTCTATTGTAATCTACACCATTCTTTCCGTGTATCGTTCAATTATTATTAGAATTTTATATTTGATGACTGCTGATCCGCATTATATTTCATTTTAAAAAAACCACTTTGCTGAAATTGATGTAGAATGGCTTGAAAGATTCAATTTTCCAAGTATCATTATCTTTGCAGCCTGTATTTTTGATCAAAAGTCCAAAAATGCTACATGTTGCGCATTCGTCTGCCAAACATTACAGTAGCTTAGGGGTTCTTGCGAAACGGGTAGATGACCTAGCACTGCAAACTGTGATAGCTGCACTTGGATAGTAATTCCTATTATTTTATGCTGCTGCTCCTTTCAGACGAACAATTCTTGCCCCCTCCAAACGGACAGTATTTCTTCTATCGAGATCAGGTGCGACTTGCACGACTGTTCTCTGCCTTCTCCGAAGAATTCCTGGCCAGACTTTGAAAGCTTTTACTGCTACCGGGAACAGGTGCCACTTGCACGTCAGTCGTTTCCTTCTCCGAAGACGCCATGGCGAGACCGGGAACGCTCTTGCTTCTACGAGGATCAGGTGCGTGCCGGCTGATTTTATTAAGACTCCCCTGGCTGGAGAACTTGTGTGTGTGGCTAACTGCCACTGAATCCTCTGCTTCTATTTTCTCCTAACTTGAAGAGCACCGGGTAACTACAGGCCACAAGACTAACTCGCTTCTATCTGTAACACCCATTGGCTGCCTGCCATTGACTGACTTCTTCTTCGGGCTCATGCCCCAAACTCCACTCCTTCTTTGGGCTGCTATCCCGAACTGACCTCCTTGGTGTGACGCAGCATCCCTATTTAATACCGTTTAGCGCCTCTCTCTCGATTCTGAAAGAGTCAACTCACTATAGGGAAGCCGGGTCAGACGAGTCTACTGCTTTGGAGGGAAGTCGGCCCAAACCACCAGTCACAATAATCTTCAAGTCCTACTGGACTGATTTCTTTTATTTATCTGATTGCTACAGGCTTATTCAAAGTTCAATGGCTTGGGTATTTTGTATAGTAAGATATTTCTCTAAAGTTCATACATACGCTTGATTCATTAGGTAATAGATAATTCTCAACTTCATTGCATCTTTGATAATAAATCAGGAAACCATTCTTCGCAATTTTTGGAATGCAATAAGTTTATATTGAAACATGCCAGAACGACAACATTTTCAAGAATTCTATTCAATTCTTTCTTCTTTGAAAAATAGTTTGTTAGAAAAAGGTGACAATTCCTTTTTCTGCAGTTTTAACAGGCCGTAAAGATCCTTCAAATATGTTTTCGGGTTAGATTTCTAGGTCTATAGTTAGCACTCATGTCCATGTTAAGGGATCCGCTATCTGGGACTCATCTAGCTGTAGGAAAGGTAGACCAAGGGAAGGAAGATAGAACTTAAAAATTAGAAGATAATCTATAAAGTCGATAACAACGAAGTAAGAACAGAATTGGGGGTTGACTTGACTCAAAGAAAAACAGAAAATGCCACTTTAGTGGTCGTGGAAATTTTTAATCCGGCGTACGGCTACCATGAATGTCTACATATTGTATATGGATTCAACATGCAGTTCATTTTAAAAACCACTTTGTTGAAATTGATTTAGCATGGATTGAAATATCCAATTTTCGAAATATAATGATCTTTAATATTCTTTAATTCCTGCTTGATTGCTTTCTTTCACTTACATCAGTTTCTCGAGCATTTGCTGGAGTAAGGAATCCCATTATTGAATAAGCATCCTTTTGAGTCATTCAATCATCTGTTGGGGAGAGTCAACTGCTGCAAACTGGCAGCCAACGACGTCCCATACACGTTCAACGGGGTTTAAACTCAATATAAAAGATGACAATAAAATAACTTTCCCTGTTTGGAGGCATCTCTAGCTTAAAAATAATGAACGGAATGAAAACCAAAATTCAGGTCTATTGAGAGCATGGGGAGAAGAATTTTGCAAAAAAAAATTGGTATCAAAAGTCGCCGACAGGGGAGAAAATTCGGCAATTTTGGAGCGGCCATTCCATCGGAAAATATTTACTGATAAACCTCTCATCCCGAAATGCTGGCGTAGCAGGTTCTGTACTGCACGAACAATATGTGGTCGTGCTCCATCTTGCATATATCATGTCGAGTGTGAGCATTGTCTTTATTGCAATTCAGGAATGACAAACGTTTGCAGCATTTGCAGATTTCTCTCTCCATAATGGTACAGGTAATAGGACCTGTAGGTGATAGTCTCAGCAAAATGTAAGGTCCTAATATGAACTCTGCCGTGTTCACACCACTCAGTTCCTTTTGGAGAATGCAGTGGCACTTGATGAATCATTGAGGGATGTTCACATGTCCAAATTCGGCAGTTTTGAGTGTTGACTGACACATTCAGATAAATATAATCTCCCCACAATATGTTCCAAGGCAATCATTGTTGACAACCATTTGGACAAGAAATGTTAGCGCAAAATGTCAGCCTCTTATCGTAATCTGTAGGTTTTAGTTTTTGCACATGACTGATCTTATACGGATAGAAATGCAGCATTTTCCGTAAGATTTTCCAGTCAGGCTCATAAGGCATATCAGTTTGGCGAGCAGCACGAGCGCTAGGACCACTCCTAGTCCCTGTGTCGTCGAACACTGCAGTGGCAACCTGTGTGTTCTGATACTGGTTTTCGTCCTCTGCCGGCTTTCACTCCTAGCGATCCGCTTTCCTCGAATTAATGAATCATAGCTCGCAGTGCCACAGCAGACATTGGACCTTTACGTAGGTTATGAAGCCCTCGAAAGTCCCAAAGAGCCGCCGCTGAATCGCACTTTTAGTGTAAAACACTTGAGGTAAGGTAGGCCGCATATTGAGTACAACTCAACAGACAATCGACTACTTGATTGAACGTTTGCTCTTTCCTTTTTAAAAGGACTGAGTAGCGCTGCTGTCACTTCTGCACTAGAAAATTTGCATAATCTACATTTAGAGTGACAGCAGCACCTAAAGTCTACATGCATTATGTCCTCGGATTCCAGGTCCTCCTGAACCAAGTTAGTCTTATTGGGACGTGCATTATTGTTTATTAAGTGGAACCTAGAGGCAAATTTGCCACGAAAAATTCCAACATCCTACAAACCATGACCATTCCTGCTGTTGCTGGTCGCTGAAAAGTATATGACTCTAACATAATTCCGCTTCAAACATGAACTCCGCCACTTCCATTACGATCACCTTCGATGATGTGGAAGGGTTTTAACGTGTTCCCGGAGATCGCCAGAAGAACAGGGTCCGAGAATCAGTCTCCAAGCTGGAACGTGACTCGTCTGTAAACAGTACAATGCCCATTGCGGGGCGCAAGCAACGCATTCAATACACCATGTTAGGCTGGACTGCTTATGCTGTACATTTAAAGGTATGCAAACCAACTTGCATACAGAGAACTCTCATATAAACGGTGATATTCGGTGATCTCTGAAACTATTATGAAGGCTGGATGGGCGGCGTCAGACATTTATGATCATATAAGCTGGAATCATGTCATCCAGTTGTGAAATGTGGGCGACCTTTTCCATATTTCCTTCGCCAGCCTGCAACCTTCTCCGAAGCCAGGAAGTGACGGTCAGTGGAATATTCAGATCCTGGAATACTTGTTTTTAAGCGTTGCCAGCCTCTATTCTCCTGAGGATTCTGTCACATATAAGGTAATCGATGAGGCTTCTCTGTGCCCAACGTTTTAGCTACAGATCGTCTTTTATACAAAAAAAAAACCCAACAACAATGTTTCGAGATGCACAACACCAACGAGTTCGTCACAACACTGCCTGAACTGACTGACACACAGCTACAGGTTTCCTTTGCAGTCATACTTGCAAGAAAGTCCATAAATACTCTCAGAGGTGTCAGAGAGCGTTGCCATTACCATACTGAACTTTTGTCATAGCATATATGTCGTGTTTAGACACGCTGCCTATTTTCTACGCAGATATTCTTTACTCTTTGCTCATTGTTAGTTTACCAAAGTAAGCTTTATTCTCTTACTAGTTTTGAATTTACTTTATTAGCTCTTTCATTCATTTCTTTCTTGAACTTCCAGTAACGAGCTATACGTCTACGGTCACCAGATTTTTCCGACGTCAATCATTGACAAGACAACTTTGATGACTAAAAAAAAAAGAAAAACAACCTTGACGCATAATACCTTTTATTTCACGTTTATTATTCATACGTTTTATAACTTAAAAATTCTTACTTTATCGTCTAATTTACACTGCTGCCAAAATATCGGTGATGAACTTAAAATTCTGAAAATTAAAATAACTATTTAATATTTGTGGTGTATGCACACCAATTCCGTAAAAACGTATTTCTTGGGTGCAAAATTTAAAAAATTTTGAACTTATTTCTGTTCTGATCTCACAAAATTTTAGGCATCCATATAAAGACTGGAACTATCAAAAATTCTCATCGACTGTTTACAAAATCCGGAATATTTTCCGTTACATATTCTTAAGCGGGACACTGAACTTAAATGCGTGAATTCAGTGCATGCAGACGCCTGGTCAACCTTCATATACTCCATCTTGCAATATACAAAATAACTCTTAGCATTCAAAATAATAGTTTTGTATTATTTCTAGGCTTTACCATTTTACCATTGAAATCTTTAAATTTTCTAAGAAATTCAAAGCTAAACTTATGAAATACCGTCGCTAACCGTCCATTGGCTACAGATCGTCTTTTATGATAATTTTACTGAAGTGGAAAATCTTTGAATCTTTGAAATTATTATTCCTTGTACATAAGAATCATAGTTTTCTGGCATTCCTAATAATATAATACTATTTCTTTAATTCTTTTTCATCGATATCACTTCCTAACTAATTTATTTCCAACATTAATAACTTTAATTCGACCAACTTGCTAACTAAATTATTGCCTTTCAAGCCTCTAAAAGAATAAATAGTTCTTTTGAGTTAGTGATCTTTAGGAAGTTCAACTTATTGCAACTAACTTGAGTCTGTTTCAATTCTCATAATTGAAAAGATCATCTTGTTCTGTTTTCTTGTCTTCCATACAATATAAGATAGTCCTTTGAACTTTTTCTTTTCATAAAGTGTTTTTGATCATTCTTTGCTGTTATGTCACTAAGCGCTTCTGTTTATTGCAAGCATTTCTCTAAAGTTCTTCGTTTTGAAACAAACACTTTACGTTATTATACCAAGTAAAAAAGTTCTGACCGTTGAATTTCTCAAACTGATACTTATTGCAAAATTCAGATTCCATTTTCAATTATTCTGAAATTCAGATTGTAACACTTTAACTAATCTATTATAGTTCGTTGTCCTTGACTAGGATTATCGAACAATTCGAATTTGATGGTTTATATACAATCATCGGAATCGTAGTTGTGCCTAAAAAAAAAAATAAACATTTGAGGAACCACTGCGATTCAGACGATTATTCATATTAGCCTCAAGTATACTGGTGACTTTCCTGGCTGATGATCGCCAAAGAGCGTGAAACAGCCGTTCCGGAATGTCACTTGGTAAACAATTTGGTCTCACCCATCGTTGTTGATTGATTATTATTTCGAACATGTTATTCTAGTCAATATCCTTTAATATTTCAATTTGAACAGCGGAGCCGTTCTAAGCAGGTCATAACCAATGTAAAATATTGAAATGATTTTATTAAATGTAAATCCTTTTGGCAGAATATTTAAAGATGATATATATAAATATATTTAAATGATATTAAAAAGCTAGATAAACAACTATGGTACCGAAACGTCTGCAGATGCAATTCGGCGTTGTTCACATTCGAACAATCATAAACACATCGGCATTATTAAACATATTAATAACTTGTAGCAAATAGCACAATCTTTCTTTTATAATGCATATTCACATAACCTACAGGGTGATTAGTTGCTTGATTTTAATGGCACAAAAGCATGATAGGCTAAGCTTACAGAGAAAGTTATTATCTATCATTGGAGACTACTTTAAAGACCAAGAAATAACATTTTATAAAGATAGAGACCAAACCATAGATCTAGCACTGCAATGACTATTAATTATAATGAGTATTTTAAGATCTATCAGACTGTAACATACAAGCTATGCCTTAAGCCTAATTAATTTCACTTCCTCATTGTTGAATGTACGAAATGGTTAAGAGAACAAACTTTTTAAAAAAAATATTTTTTAAAGCTAACTTACAGATAGATCGACATCAATTTAAACATAATATTTAAGTTTATGTTTAAATTTCTCTCTTATATGTAAATATTATGTTGTAATTTGCCGCTTTGACAACGATCTCTTTGTTATCTTAAAAACGCTGTAGTTTCCTTTTTTTCTTTTGATATTGACTGTATTTATAAAAAGTGCTCCTATTTTTGTTCTAAATGCCAAAAAAAATGCGAAGAATTGCCTAACAACTAAAAGTTTGAGTTAAGTTTCATGAATCAAAGTTAAAAACAATATTGATATTAGGGTGGTGATTCTAAAAGTGTAACGGCCAAAAGGATCACCAAGTGAACCCTTCTAATTAAGTATTAAACCCAGCAAGTCGGTGATCAACAAAACAATTAAGAAATTTAAATAGAAGGGAAATTTCCTTTGAAAACAAAGAACAAAACAAAATTCATGGCTAAAGCTTTTTGTCTCTTTGTTTTCATTTGCTTTATTTTTTGTTTTCATTGATGCATGATGGGAAATCCCCTTTTTTTCTTCACATCATCTACACGTTAAGTTAATTTTCTCTTACCTTAAGGAATTTCTTTGTGCCAGAGATAATGAGAACGGATGTCTTGACCTTAATCGATAAAAAATTCCCATCTCCCCATTTTGACTGATTCACTATTTTTCATGGTACAGTTAAGTCGTTAAGTCGTTAAGTCATCACTCAAGGGACCAAACGTTTTTGACGACTTAAGCGGAGTGGGCATTTTTGAAAAAAAACACAAAAAAAAACAAAAAAAAAAACACTGAAATACATATTTTTATGAATTGCTGTAGAATTCGGTGAGAAAAACAAAATTTTCAGAAACCAATGCATGCATATAAATGAGTTAAAAATAAAATAAAATAAAAAAAAAACATTTTTTATACTTATCACATTTTATTTTCTTTTACTGGCATTAAAATAATCCAACAGTGTTGATTGATGAAGGTGCTGATTACTGGAAATAAATAATTGTGGGCGGTACAGTTATCGACAATGATGGCAACATTGCTTTTTTGATGCGAAAACTGAGAATCCAGTTTACGAATATGTCGTTCCCAAATCGTTGTAGTCATCCATGCATTTGAATTTGCTTCATATTCAACTGGCAGGGATCTAACGTTTTTAAAGCAGCGTGGGTTTTGCTTTTGCCTATCACAAGTGGTTTAAGTTTCTCATTTCCACTCATATTAACTCCAAGCAGAAGTGCACTCAGGCGTTGTTTGCTTGCTTTTCCAGAAGTGCACTTTTCACCCTTAAATGACTGAGTTTTATCAGGCAAAAGACGGTAAAATAAGCCTGTTTCATACAGATTAAAAATATTTGATGCATCAAACCTAGATAAAATGTCCTTGAGAACATTGTTCTTCCAGTCTTCTGTAGCATCACCATCAACAGCTGCTGCTTCTCCGCAAATCGTTTTAAAAGAAAGCAATGTCTGTCTTTGAAATGTTCCAGCCAACCATTGCTGCCGCCGAAATCTTCCATGTTGAACTCCTTAGCAATTTCCATGGCTTTTTCTTCGAGAATCATGGATGAAATCGGCACATTTTGCGATCTGGCATATTTTTAGCCATCGAACTAAAACCTCCTCGATCTCGTCAAACTTCGATTTCCTCATTCTCTTTCTTTTGTCTTTGCAATCAGCTTCTTCAATTACTTGTTTCAATGAAAGAATATCGTTTAATGTAGTCCTGGGAATATGATGTTCTTTGGCAAAAGCTGTTTTCGAAACACTTGATTTTTCAAAAAGTGCAATTAAGTCTTTTTTTCTTTAAAAGATAACGAGGTAAGTTTTCGTTTCCCTGACATGTTACAAATGTAATCAAACCATGAAATTGCAAGATTAAAAAATAGCCCTTATAGCGGAGCTTACTCGCTATGAAATGAAATCACATTCACAAGTCAGTAGTGGCCAAGAAAAACAGGAAACAAACACTCAGTACCGGCTTGACAATGAGTCCGCGGCTTGACAAAGAGTCGCGGAAAAAGTGTGTAATTTCCAAAGTGAATTTCCCACGTGAAAATTCCCCTTAAAGGCCAGGCTTTCTTAGAGTGAAGAGGCGGGGCTGAAAAGATAGCAGGCAAAATTGAGAATAAAGATGCTTTTCGCCAGTTTTGAGGGCGACGAGTTACCCGGTGTAGAATTAAATTTGGTGACGAGTAAAAGAGGGTTATTTTACATTAATGTCTATGAGACTTTGTCGGGACTAAAGGAAAACGACGACTTAAACGGAGTGACGACTTATCCGGGTGACGACCTAACGAGGTTTTACTGTAATAAAAATGGTATTAATAATTCCAAAAGATATACTAGAATATTGTGAAAAATTCTCTTTGGAGTTATAGTAAGAAATAAAAAAAACAGATGTACTAAAGGTTTTTGATTGATGCTATTATTTTTTTAACTCTAATAAAGATATAATTCCTAAATGCATAATAAAAATGCTCAGAATTGCAAAAGAACAATTGGTTTGAGGAACGATCCAAACATCACAAAGAAAAACATTTATTGCTAATTCTGTTTTTGAATATAAGAGTGGACAATTATTATGGAGAATCTCGAAATTCACTAAAGTTTAGGCCTGGTTGCCCCATCTTTTTCACAATGATTCTATTGCACAAAAATTTTAATATTCTGAAAGAGAATTATAATAATATATCATTTTCATTACGATACTTATATATTATTACATAATAAAAATGTTTGCATTGGTACTACGGAATGATTTTATTTAATTCCAAAGGTATTCCAAAGAATTTTTCTAAATAATTCCAGAATTTTTAAAATCATTTGCCCTGTAATACAACGTATAACAATTCAAAATATTCCCCTTTTTTGATTAGTTTCAATATTTTTTTATTTTTCCAGATTGTAAAGTACTTTTTCACAGAATTTTCAGCCAGATATACTTCAGCTTCCGACCAGATATTAATTACATATTACCATTCAAGGTAAGGAAATTGTAATTCATGATAATAAATATTTACTTACTTAATTCATTATTTCGAAATGAAGCATAAAATTTGTCAATGCTTTATTATACATATTTATAGAGTTAATACAAAGCCTTAAGAGTTTACGATCATTTAACACATATTTCTTGCATGAGGTTTTATGATTATTTCGGCAAGTTTTTTCAAATAGTCTAATATACTTCTAGATTAAGTCTAATTGAATCCAAATAAGTTGCGACATCAGCTAATAATAATACTATTGGGAGAAACCGGACATTAAAGCAATTGTCCCATCCAAAAGGAATTTTATTAACCTATTTTTAAGGTTAACAAGTCGTTTGGGAAGAATTAATTGTATCTGGTGATGTAAGCGTAGCCAGCAATAATTCTCCTATAGCAATACCTCAAGCCATCTGTTGTAGAAATCTGCGGGTGATATGAGTTGTTTGTAATAATGAACTTTTCTGGATATTTTTGATAAGATTTTGTTGCAGTCCAATTTTTTCTAAATTATCAATGAAATTCTTTGAAACAATTCCGGTCACCGATATCACCAATGGTACTGTTTGAATTCTTTGCTGCTTCCATATTCGCTGTATTTCAATCGCCAGATTTTCATATTTTGTAGATTTTTCAGTTTCAGTTATGGAAATGTTTTGGGACATTGGGACAGAAATGTCAACTATTGAAGTTTGTTTCTCCACTTTTTCAACCAAAACAATATCCGGACGATTGAAGTCAACAGCATTGTCAGTAACAATCAGTTTAACCCAGTAGAGGAGATACCGCTCCGTCTCAAGAACTGGATCCGGCTCATACTTATTGTATGGCGGGGCAGAAGTTAAAATTCCAAATTTGAGAGCTAATTGCTGGTGAATAATTTTAGCAAATTAGTTGTGTCTATTCAAATAATATGAAATTGTCAGCGTCGGGCAGCCTCCAATTATGTGATCTATAGTTTCCGTAGCTGAACGACATTTTCGCAAGAGTCGTCGTCCGACGTTTTGGTAATAAACTTCTGATATTTTTTTGTGCTGATCACCTGATCTTGAATGGCATTAATAAATCCTTCCGTTTCTGGGTGAAGGTAGCCAATTGTTAGGTATTGTATCGAAAGACTCTTAGTCGCCTGATCTTCCTTTAACATTGTAGGATATTTTCCATGCAAACCTTTTCCTTTCTAGAAATGTATTGTATCCCGAAGAAAAACAGCAGTATATGGCGTTCTTATCCGACATAAATTTAGAGGAGTGTAGTTATTGTCAATGGATGCAATGCAATTGAAATAAACCTTTGTAGATTTTAAGAAATAGTCTTTAAGTTTTTATACTTGTGTTAATCTAGAAATGTTTAATAAAGCTCTACCTCCCTCTCTTCGTGATATGTACAGACGATCAACTGAGGATTTAGAATGATGCATTCGGATTTTGGTAAGTAATGTCCTAGTCTTTCTGTCCAAGGCTTCAAGATCAGAATTCTCCTTTTGAGGATTCCAAAACTGTAGGTTAACGTTGTCACAGTCCAACTATTAATCACCTTATTAAATTTCTAGAATTAAGCTTAGTGTTTACTAATAATCTTATTATTATTATTATTATTATTTGCTTGGTTCCCCTTTCCTCTTGATGCTTTACGGGCATCTTTATTTTACTTTATAGTTAATCTGGAATTCTCTCGTTTCAACAGTTTAATTGTATTTTCTTTTTTGGCAATTTTATTCTCTTCAAACTTCACTTTGTCGATCATATAATTAGCTAAATTTTTATAATATTAAAACTTTATTTGGAAAAAAATTTAAAATTTTTTAATAATGGTTGAAAATTTAATAGCGATTCAATGTAGAGAAAGTTCCTCCACAAAATATCTAAAAAAGGCTTTTGAAATGGCTTTTGTACTTATCTTTACCAGTTACAGTGAAAAAAACACGAAAAATAGCATTCATAATAATTATATGTTACTGGATTCGCAGCACTTTTTCACAACAATTTAATGAGTACAAATAAGTTCAATAATTATGTCCGTAGATAACTTCTTGCTTTTATTCTTTTCTTGAAAAGATTTAATTCTTTATCAACTTCTTTATCGCTCCTGCTTTAGAACGAACGTAGGGTCCAGGATATCATCCCTGAAATATCAAACGATCACGTATCTCCACCATAAGGAAAAAGATCTTTCACAGATATTAAGGAAATGATAGCGTGTTCCCCATTCTCTCCAGATCAGAGCACACATGAAAATTCTCTAGAAATCAAATCTGAACAATTTCAGCACACCTGAAAAATCTCTGCAAAGTCTGGACTTACTGTGAATAGTATATACATCCATTTGTTTTCAGTTAAAATGACGTGAAGTCTTCCCATTCCAGGTTCACTCCTCTAACGGGAGAGGTGGGGTAAGGGCCACAAATTAGTTGAAAGGTTTACATAGCAGAAAGATCTCTTTTGTGAATCTTACTATTCAAAGGAGACACTGATCTTCCCTTGCTGTGTTACAGGGCACACAGTGGAAGCCGATACCAGCGAGGCTGTAATCCAGCAAGACAAGATCACAATTTCTCTTGGGTAGAATTGCTATTCCTCCAAGCACATAATCGAAGATAGGGTATTCATGGAACTGTTGTATTACATCTTTCTTCACTATATTTTTAGAAAGCTCATTGTGCATTTCAAAATTATTTTCAAATTGTTAAAACAGAAGGACTTCCATTTAGCGATCTTGCTTCTTGTATCTAATTTTGGCCTGTCTCTAGTTTTAGATAGTACAGATCTCCTAAGTTAGTACAGTTTAGGTTGTACAGCTTATTATATTAGGAAAGGATTTCTGGAAACTATTTGAACACATTAGGTCTCTGAAATTCTTTCTTCCCAATCTGAATTTGAATTTACAATCCGAAAGCCTCCCAAACAAGTCTTTTGTATTGCAGTATTTGTCTCTTTATATTTTTAAATTATTTACATCTCCATCTCATTTTGATAACGTAATCGCGATTTTTCTATTTTTTTTCCTTCATTAATAGAAATTACTGTCTTATAAGTACTTATTCCATATTTCTTCCCAATTTCTTCTCTTCTGGAATTACTATTATAAAGCCACAACATACTCACATAAATAAATGTAATAAAACATACAAATACATTTATTAAAACGAAATTTTCTTCAGCTTAAAATGAAAATGTAACGAAATAAAAAAGAATTTAAATAACAATTAAAGAAGACTACGTGAAATACAATATTACATGGATTGTTAAAAACAATTGCTATTACAACAATTATAATAATTTGAGAGCAGTACAACTCATCAACCATTAAATACATCTAATTTTACTTTGTTTTTACAACTTTCACAATTTTTATTGACTATCTCCTTAGCCATTCCTATTATCCTTTCATTCACTTGAACCCCATCATTTCTATTTAAATTACTACTCTTTGTGTTTCTAATATACATGCGTTCTATTATTTTTCTTGTCGTATGGTCTTTTTCCACGCATAAGATTTAATCTCATTATTCATACAATGTGTTTGCTGAATACAATGCTCTGCCACCTCAGATTTGGTTATTGATTTATTAATTATGTAGCTGTCGTGTTCCATTACCCGTTCCTTTAATGTCCTTTTACTTTCTCCAAGATAGAATTTCCTGCAGTTCAGACATTCCATCTTTTATTCCTTAATGGTTATTTAGATTCTTTTTTATTTCGTTACATTTTCATTTTAAGCTAAAGAAGAAGAGACGTTTTCTCTTTCAAAATTTCGTTTTAATAAATGTATATATACATTACATTACATTTATTATATTAGATATTACATTTATTTATGTGAGTATGGTGTGGCTTTATAATTAGTGTCTTTCTGTTATTGTACAATCCTCAAAATAGTAAGTTATATATTGCCTTTCTTGAAATAAAGTAAATCTGCAATGGTTCAGTTTTTATTTCTTTCTCAGTTACATATTATTGTTTACTCAGAAAAATTATATATTTTGCCAAAGAATTAAGTTTACCTGTCAGTTATAATGTTGCATATTTGCTACTTTGTTCACTACTTAACATTTTGATTATATTTTGACTGGAGACTTTAGACAAAGACTTCTTTAAACATAAGCAAGTTTTGTTTCATTTCTTAGGTTTTTCTACACGAACCAGAAGAGGACGTTCGATTTTTGGATCCGAAAACTGTCATTGGTATTTCCGATCGTTTTACAATAGGTGTCATTACTGAAAGAAGGGTAAATCTAATCTTTCTTAATCTAATCTTTGCTTCAATAAATTACTTTCTTTTATTTCTTGAGCATAAAGTATTTATTTTTATTTCTCTTAATCAATAAAAAAAAGCTCTTGGAAAAAACTTGTATTTAATACGTCATTATATGTAAGAAATTATATGTATAGAAAAATCAATTCATTTACATAAACAACAGCCTTAGGCAAAAGAAGAATTTATTATCCACAAACGATTACTTACAAGGACAGTGAGATTATGATGATAATGTATTAAGATCTGTCTCCAATCGGACATGTTCAGATTATTTGAAAAAGCTTTAGATTTCTCCCACTAGGCGTAATGTTTGATTGTAGAATCAATATAATTGAAAAGGATTTATTAAATCAAAGGACATAATGTAAGCTTTCATATAATGCAATGATTAATATCTCTGCTGTTGATATATCACAAGATATTTTCATGCTAAGACAGATAAAACATCGGTTGTATATAATGGATTTTGATGCCATTCTGTCCGATGAAAGTACTCATGAAGTACTTCTAAAATATATCGGTGTTCAGGCGTATAGAGTTTATGGGATTTAGCTAACGACTAACTTTCTTTTCTTTTTTTAAATTTTTCCTTTATTTCTTTTTTTAAATTTTTTTTTCCCTCTATTAAGCTTCTGCTTCTTTAGTTATATTTCGTTTTTTTTCTTGACCAGAAATAAAAATAGAATGTAAAAAAATATGAATCTCTTAATTTTTTTAAATAAAATTACTTTTAATTTGGAAAAACAAAATCTACATATCAATACATTTAAATTTTTTTCTTCTGCCTCGCCTTGAATCCGTTGATCGACATACAAAACACGGTTATAGGCTTACCTAAGGCACTCTGATCCCATTCAAAATCACACACTTACTTTACATGGATCATATTAAACTCTTCACCACAAACAATGAACTATTTACTAATTTACTACAAGTCACCATGCAGTTCACCAAAGACATTGGGATGGAATTTGGAACCGACTAATGCCACAAGCTACATAAAATGTGTAAGAAGAATTCGAATTTGGAGGGTTTTGAAGTGGAGCATGAGTTAGCCATCCAGTCCATGGAAAAAGGAGAGTCCTATAACTACCTTGACTTCAAGCAAGCCGCGTCATTGACAACGCAAACATCAAAAATGCACTCAAGAACACAAACCGTGCACAAAAATTCTCAAATCACAACCTTGCGCCAGAAATAAAATAAAAGCCATCAACACTTTTGTCATCCCCACACTAACATATTCGTTCGGCACAATTCCATGTACAAACACCGAAGTTGATGCACTATAATGCACAACATTCATGAAACACACTTGCACCATTCCAAGTCCCCTAGGGAAAGGATAATGCTTCCCCGCAAGAAGAGAGACCAAGGACTCCGCAACCTCATCATCGTATATGGAAAACAAGTACACACACTTGGGGAACACATCCACCGAAGACCACTAAACTTCTCACTCCACTCAGTCATTGGCAAGGCTGACACACACTCACAATCCTGGACC
>JAFIDM010056751.1:0-15371 GCA_023159025.1 Thereuonema tuberculata | reverse complement strand
GTACAGATCTATCATAATCTATATACACAAGGATACAAGGTACAGATGTATCAGAATCTATATACACAAGGATACAAGGTACAGATATATCAGAATCTATATACACAAGGATACAAGGTACAGATCTATCATAATCTGTATACAGAAGGATACAAGGTACAGATCTATCAGAATCTAGTTACACAAGGATACAAGGTACAAATCTATCATAATCTATATACACAAGGATACAAGGTATAGATCTATCGTAATCTGTATACAGAAGGATGCAAGGTACAGATCTATCAGAATCTATACACAAGGATACAAGGTAGAGATCCATCGTAATCTAGATACACAAGGATACAAGGTACAGATCTATCATAATCTAGATACACAAGGATACAAGATACAGATGTATCAGAATTTAGATATTGGTCAAATGATATTTGTTTTCTAAGAGATTACTTTTGAAAAACATAATTTGAATGTGATTTACAATTTGTTAAAGTTTCGAGATATTTAGATATTCCGATGTTCGGAAGAATATGGATATAAATCAAAAATATCAACAACAACAGCAACAGCCATAGGATGTTGATCCTGGGGTCGCCGGAAGTAAGGCGATCAATGGGAATAAGGGGAGGTCGGGTGGTCAACCCGACGCCCTCTTTTAACACCTTCATAGGGCTGGATGGAACCTAGAACCCATCTGGAAAAGAATTCAGCGTGGAATTCTTCTTCGAAGAATGGACCTTGATCCTCCAGTCCCAGCCCAAGTGGTAAAACCTTTTACCACTTGGCTACCGGACCCACAATAATGAAGACATCTACAAGATTAGCATTAGGAAATCCGGATTAGGAAACTTTTTACCTTACCTCTACGAACAATAAGTATTTACGACTGTATGTTACTTTTTAGCAATATGTGCACCCTAATAGGAAAACAAATTTTAAATTTATAACAATAATAATATTTTTTATTATTATTTCTAAATACAAAAGTTAGAGTCCCGTTAGAAATGAAAAATTCCTATCAACTGGTTCTGAATATACATATACTACAAATGTAAATAATAATAATAACTTTTATGCTTAAAAAACTTTAATATTTTTACTTTTCTTACTTTGGTTTTATTTAAATTAGATACAGAATTCTCATTTACAACCTGTAGTTCGTCTCCATCAGGTTTTCTCAGAATGACGTAGGTTAAAGGTTTATGGTTGTCCATAAATTTCCAAGTGACACACATTGAAAAATGAACTCTGAATACATTTCTTTCTAAGTAACATCTTATCTAGTAAACATCAAGTATTAATTATAAATTCCTATTTCAAGGATAAAGTTATATATCTTTTTTTGAATCGCTAACTCTATTTATTTCTATGAGAATACATTAAAGAAAATGTAATGTATTTGTAAATTATAATAATGTATTTTGTTAATATACAACTAAGTCCTCTATTACTAATTTTTGTCTGGAATTTCAAACTCTTTATATCTTTTCACCATCTCATGGCTTTATTTTCAAAATATATTATTTCTGTGTAAGAATGAACAAAAATATTGTTTTAATATATAGTTACGGAAGGACAGCTTTCAATTTTTAAAATTATTATTTCAATGAAATACTTTAATTTCGTGATTCTTCAAAATCTAAAAGTGTTATTCAAAAGCCATTTCCCAAATAAAAATCTAAATGATTTTTGTTTTTCATTGAGTTGTTTTGTTTTTTTGTTTTTGTTTTTTGTGTTGAAGGAAAACTAGACTCTTAAACGTGAACCTAAACAACCCTGTGTGTCTGTGTTTTTTTTTTAATGGAATCGTCTGCTACGATTTATATCTATTTTGAATACTAATGTAGTTAATCTGAAACTTTGCATAATAAATGTGAAAGTTAACAATTGTAGTTTTATTATAGTTTTTGTTTTGTTAGATTTTGTTAAAATAATTGTAATTCTCATTTTACGATAAAAAAAATTATCATCTCATTTTATATAAAAAAAATTGATGACAAAGGTTAGGATTTTCAAATTTGAGAATATTTTTAATACTCTATTCATAAATTATAATAAAAACTTCATAAAATTTAAAAGAAAACAAAATTTAAACAAGATAGGATAGGGATTAGTAAACCAATCACAGTGCTTCGCAACGGCTTCTGAGTCAACTTTACTTTAGAATAGACTGCGCCGGGATGGTCTAGAAAATGCGCGCACGAGTCTCTTTGCGACCCCATGCTATCTTACCCGCCCCTGTTTATATGGAATAATCGTAATTTTTAACTCAAACCTTGTTAATATACTGAATTCCTAATAATGATAAAAAAAAAAAAAAAAAAAAAAAAAAAAAAAAACCTAAGTTGAAACTGTGAAAAGATTTAAAATGGGGAGAAAAAAATTGAAGAATAAGAATGGCCTATGAGGGGATCGAACCCACGACCTTCGCGTTATTAGCACGACACTCTAACCAACTGAGCTAACAGAAGCCGTTCCGAAGCATTGTGGGATATGGGTCCACAGACACAGTCAAACCTGGAATTTAATGCGTCTTTCAGAAGCCAAAAATGCATTAACACATTAAAGATAACAACAGCAACATACAGTATATTAGTTGGACCAGATCAATTTTATATACAGTAGCATCAACCTAACGATCAGGTCGACTTTTTCGGATTTTCACCAGCGCTTCAGCTATGAAGTGTTGGTTCTCTTCGATAGTGATTGTGGTGTGTGACCCTTTCGCAGCATGTTTTGTTGCAACAGAACCAGTGTCTTCAAATTTCTTCCTGATTGCAGTCATTGTTTCACGTTTCTGAGAAGAATCATATTCCTCATCGAATAAAGGTGTTACTGCTTCGACTCTTAAAAGAGAAAACTTAATGACAAACACACGTTGCTTTAACATCAACAGGAACGCACCCCTTTCCCTGCCTGCCATTTTGAATTATCTCACGATCACTAACGCGCGTTCAATGTCACGAAGTGCTCGTACTGACGTCAGGTGGATGTCCACTGTTGTGCCCAGGTAAAGCATTGCGGTGTCCGTCTTGTGCTAGGATAGTGTTATTCTTGTGAAAACGTATAAAATACCTCCCAGGAAGAAGTAACCGGGTACAAGTGATAAACCGTGTATTTAATAGGCTATTATATTTTAAATTTTGTGATTTTTTATCCGTTTAATTTTTATAAAAAATCCTTTCAAGCACATGAAAGTTCTTTTAAATATAATTACCTCTATAATATCCTAGGGTCCACACAGCCCTCCACCTCGAGAGTTAAGAGAAAACATGACCTCCAACCTCAGCTAATCTCATTGGTCGAGAATTCCAGGGAACCTAAACTCCCTCACACCCAATGGCCTATCATGGAACGCTAACCTTTACCGTAAAGCTATCGTGGAACGCTAACCTTTACCGTAAAATTCTATGTATTTTACATTTTTAAAAGTATAATCACCAATACTTTTTGTGAAACTTCGGGAATTGTTGTTGGTAAAACTAACAATAATAAAGCAGTATGTATTTTAAAATTGAAAACTACAATGATTTAACTTCTATTTTTACAAAGTTTTAGGTTTTTAACTACAATAGAATTTAAAAAATTATTATACGCTTTAGACGTCTCAAACGGCAGAAGGAAAAAAAAAAAAGGATGGGGGAAAACTAAGGATTAACCTCACTGAAGGCAGTGGATTCAGTCGAAGAAGTTGACGGGTTTAAATCATTTTTCATCTTGAAATCGTTTGAACTGAGAAAAAAAAAAACAGTAGAAAAGTAAAGAAACAACAAGAAAAACATTGAAACGCCATCTGGTTTCACACCCAAGAATTAAAGTAGAGATCCCTCTTAACCTTAAAGGTCTCGGGAAGAAAAGCATCAAAACAGGAATGGAACATTCTAGTGAGATTCAGTAAGTTGTGTCGTTTCCATTAAAATCTCAACTGCAAAATGAAGAGAATGTGTTCAAAATGAAAAGAAAAAAGAAAGAAAGAAACAAAAAAAAGTGTTATGTTACAGTGTATCACGAAAAGATTATTTAAAAAGAATCTATTGGAATGTATTTGAGGTTTGATAAGAGGAGAAAAAAAAAACACTGACTGTATAATAATTGGAACTCAGGTAGAAATCTCAATGAAATTCTAATGATATACTGTCTAACAGATGGATGTTGACGATCACGTTTGCATGAGAATTACGGAAAACACGAGATTTGGCCATTAGCCTCTTCAGCAGGTCTCAAAGAAATTTCGTTTTTTCAATGTCTGGCACTAGGAAATTGCTACCTAGTGAATTTATTGTTTGTTTATTGACTGTTTTCAATTTATGAAAACTATATTAAAATGTAGTAAAAGTCTCATACATTTCCCCGTATTATAATTCAATTAAATATTTCAATATTTTGTGAGAAGACATGGATAGCGGCTATTCTCGCGTAAATTACGTGAAATCACGAAAATACGAGATCGTCAAAATCCATCTGTTAGACTTTAATTACAATTTTTGATTTCGTTTTATTTATTCTGAAAAAATTAATTTCAATCCTTTTATATTTTTCCTCATTTGAATTAATGTCCTTTTCCTTAATTCACAGAATTGAAATAGAATTTTTAAATCCATTTTGAAAGTTTTTACGTGTATGTGTGTGTGTGTGTGTGTATAACTGAATCGATGTTTTGTAATTTTATATTTTATTATGTATCTCTCACATAATTATTATGTGATTATTGGCAAAGTATCTCTATAGAACTGAATTTATGAATAGATCATTCGCGTCGTGGGAAGTTCGTTAGTTCTAATGCATGGTCTGCTTCAACACAGTATTTGGTTACAATGATACATCGCGTGGGAGTAGGTCTTACCAAAACAAAACGAAAATACAGCTCCTGTTATTAGAAGATAACATTTTCGTTTTGATTATGATCTTGGAAAATAAACAGCCAATGTCTGTGCGAAAACTACATCCTGATAAAAGCCTTCGTGTGATTCCATTTGTTTATTCTTGTTGTTTTCACTTCGAGTGATAAGAAATAATCATCTGTTTGCAGTCATTCGTGACGAGCAAAATGTCTTCCAACGTAATCAGTGGATTAATTTTATTATGGTTATCATTTTATCAACAGAAGAACAGATCTTTGGAACGACAGATACACAAATTATATATATTAGATAATAGTCGATTTCCTAATTTACATATTGTTATCGATTCTCTATACGTGTCTTTATTTTGACTGCAAGTGATAAATAATGCTTCGTTGATTAAAAAAAGAAGTCCAACACATTTTACTCAAAAAAATATATATATATATAAAAAAATTAAAGTTTTTTTTTTTAGTTTTTTTTTAAAATTTCGGATTAATTTTTCCCCCAATTTTCTTAATTATCTATAAATTTTATTAACTATAATTAGTTAATATTAACTAACTTAAATGAAACTAACTAAAAGTTAACTGAAATTGCCTAAAAAAAAGTTAACTAAATTTTTATAGCTAGTAATAAAAAGATAAGCTAATTAGTTAATTTAGTTATCGTTAGAGGCTACCTCTAATATTATTAGATATGGCGAAGTGTAGTTTTGTCATGTTAAATTGTTAAATTTTGGCAGCTAATATCTCGGGACCTGTAGCATAATTTGGAGTGAAATTTTGCAAACTAGTTCAGAATATCATAATCTACATGTGTGTCAAAATTAATTAAAATCGGACTAACCGATCAGAAAATATGGATCTTATAAATTTTGCCACTCTTCACATTTTTTTCTTGTTACCCTTTACTCGAATGGACCTACAGCCAAAACTACAGCACTTAGAATTACGCTTTGATTACGATTTGTCTCATTTTCAAGGAATACCATCGTCATGTGCATGTTTTTGATATCTTTCCTGGTTTCCGAGATATTCCCAAAAAACATGGTACCAGAGTAGCCTACAAGCTTATTGTAGACAAAATTATTGTCCCTTTCACTGAGCTGGATTATGCTGGGACGGGACCGGGCTGAAGAGGTTTTGAAACCCGAAAAGGCGCCGTCTCCGGTACCCGGCAAATAATCTAAAATCAGCTCAGTGAAATTTTTGTTGTTTAGTTATCGTGTGTTTTCTAATAATCGTGTGTTTTTCTTTTATTTTTTAATAATAACAGTGGTTAGGCAATTTCCATAGCCCCAAATTAAACTTTATCCTTGGGCCTTTTAATGTTTAAACTCTTAATAAACTTGAATCATAATTCACGTTTTTTATGTCACCAACAGCTGTGACTTTTTTTATAAATACTAATTTGTATCTACTTTATCTATATTTAAATATTCCCTGATGGAATTATAAGAAATATACAATTACTTTATCCAACTGGATTCAATACTATTCTAATTTTTCTGTTTCTCTGATAAAACTGCTAAAAAAATCACCTTGTTTACAATTTTAGAAAAAGAAAATAAAACTAGAACTGAATAAATCTCTGCTCCATCCAAATCCACTGCGAAAAAGAACTCAACTATAAAAAAAAATAAATCATAAACTAAACAGGTGGACTTAAAAAATATAAAACTTGGTATATTTCCCAAGTGGAAATTAAATTAGAGATTTTCTTTAAATAATTTCTTTGAAGAACGAACTATTATTAAATGAAATTTAATTTTTTTTTGAGGCTTCATTCACATATACAATACATACCCGTGCCGGCTTGGCCGAGCGGTCTACACGGCAGTCTGTCGTGTGGGGCCAGTGTGCCAGCACCTGGGTTCGAATCCCGATCGTGGCATGGGTATTTCTTTCTTCTTCTGTGTTTCGTCCGTTTCCTCCTGGGACTTACTCTCTCAGGTGTATCCTCGACGAGTTAGTGTATTCTTTCTCGTCTCTGATTTCCTAGCCTTGTTCTGACGTTGTCAGGTGGTGCTAGCGCGTGATCCGTTGCGGCCCATTCGCGAATACTAGTAGCAGTATTACATATATATATATATATATATCCAAACCTACTAACTTTTGCACAAAAATAATGTGTAACCATTAAACCTTTGGAGCAATAGATTATATATCATATATCAATAGATGCTGATATACTCGTATATATATCAAATGCAGACATTTCTTAAAAACAATCTATACATATGATGGTATACACACACTACATTTATGCATGTAAAGTGTGCTTGTACTTCGTCATTTTTATATTTATAAATGATCCATTGAAAAACAAACCCAGAATTACTAGGCTACTAACATATTTCTGAATTGGCTAGTGTAATTGAATGATTACTATTAGTATTGATATTCATAATTAACTAAACGATTAATTTTACTAAGAAATATCCATTAATAACTATTAATTATTATTATATATACATACGTAATTAAAATTACTACATATTAAGTTAGTACTTAATAAACACCATCAATTATTAATAACTTATTATTAATCTTTATTATTTTATGTCAATTTAAGAATTAAATATTAATTAATTAGTGATTAAGAATAATTAACTTATTAATTCATAAGAGCCTTTTAGTGTCGCCTCACTTTTGAAAATATTCCGACGTCTCTGGTTTCGGGAGCAGAAGAAATGATTAACACTGAAAACTGAGTTTCAGCGTTGGAAGTCGATTACTCACCATATCTCATTGTTGGTTGAAAGATTCATCGTAAAGAAATACTTGATACTAATGGAAAAAAACTATGTGGATTATCAAGTTTCCCTGAAGCTGCTGCGTCCTGTAAATCGTGCTTTACATATTAATCAAATACGATTACGGAATCTGTCCTTCCTAAATATCTTCTTGTCCTTCCTAAATATCGCCTGAATTAGATCCCCGAAGAATTAGAAGGAAAACAAGAAAAAGTTACAAGTGAAAAAGTCACTGAGAACACATGAGAGTAATTAACATTTTCAAATGAAACTTTGTTAGTTTAATTGTACATGAAAATCAGGAGTGCACAACCTTACGAAGTCTTAAGGCCAATATTTTTATAAAAGTTCTGATGGAGGACTATAGCGTTCCATCCTCCATCCCTCCCACGTATATCTTACTAATTAATAATTTAATAATGTCTTTTATAATAATAATTATTAATAATAAATGCAATTTACATATATAGTAAAATAAATTTGTCTAATTACATATACTTCATGGAAACCATATTTGTTTGCGTGTTTTGTGTCGTAATGTATGTTAATGTTGTACTGTTTTAAAACATGAAGGTTTCCTTTAAAATTAAATATATTGCTTTACCTCCGAATTCACAATAAAAATCTAGTTCTGTCCGCATCTCCTGAAAGCACAGGTGTCCCTCAGTAATCTTACGCTTTTTGGTTGAAGCCATGGCCACTAATCTGTTACTTTCACTTCAAACACTTATTACAATACCGAGGGTTGATTCATGTTTATGCGGTCGATTTTGATCACGTCGTAGACTTAGCAGAACCCTTTTCTCCACCACCGGTTGTGTTCAATGGGGCGCCCCTGCATTCTGGCAATGGCTCTGCATCACTCTTTCCAATGGCTCTTTCCATTGAAGAAGGCTGTGTTGGAGGTAGACGAGGGGGATCTTGTTCCAATCCTCTTTGCAAGTTATCCAAAGCTTTTCTACTGTATGGCTTCTTGGTATCACTAAGGTAGATCCATGCCTCGTCCAAAGTAGTGACCGTAACTTATCTCCGATAAGTGGTGCTCCGTAAAGCTTTCGGCTGTTGGTCTTCCTTTCAGCAACATGTCGAGGAAGTAGGCGATGAACGCGAGCTTTATGATGCTTTTCTAATTGAAGATAACGCTTAATTATCCGTGCAACCGTTGGCTGAGAAACTCCTATGGTCTGGGCAACCGCCCTTTGGGTGCTAAGACAATCATAGCCTTCGCTGTCTTAATGATGTTAGGAGTTGCTGCCGGTCGTGGGTGTTGTTTTCGGGCCTGTGGCGTACCCCGCTCTTACCCCTCTTGGCTGATGGGCTTCATACGACTTTCTGCTATTACCCGGTTGACGGTGGACTTGCAAACATGAAAATTTCGGCGTTTGCACATGTCCAAAAGTTTTGAAGCGGCATACTTAGCATCGGAAAGGGCAACTATGTACCTCTCCCACCAATTTGGGATTTTTTGGCGGCATATTTAGAATGCAACATAATTCCAGCTACCAGATAATCAACTACAGGCTTATGACCTCTGATTCGAACGTAACCATGCTGCGTCACGTGCACGTGCGAGATAGCGCGCGCCCTTGAAATCGACCGAATAAACGTGAATCAACCCTCCGTAATAGCCGTTTTATATGTATCATTTCACATGCCATAAGCTCGCCATAATGGTCGCCATCACCCCGCCATGAGAGATGGCGAGCACATTGCCAGACTTGGAACGTGTTCTAAATTCAAAAAGATTGCTCGCCATCTGACACTAGCGCTCCTGGTGACGAATTGTAGAACTTGAAGTCCAATCGATTTGTATCTATTTATTCGAAATTACCGATTAAAAAAATGATTTTCCTGATCGGAGATCATGTTTTTCCTTATGTTTTCGTGGATGCCTTCAGAAAATATTACATTATTAATCAAAATCATTACAGAATTTCGGCCTGAAAATTTGAATCGGCGAGGGATTGGAATCTCGAAAACATATCGTGGGATGGTCGAGATTTAACGAGAACTATCGAAACTGAAAAACAAGAAATACAAAACGATGAAAAATGAATATTTAATTGAATTTAATCAATTAAAAACATTCTTTCATCTATTCGATGCATTGAATAAATGATTTTTATATAAATCAATGCTATTTTATTCGTAAATAAAACGTACGTATGATGACAATTGAGAAGTGTAAATTTTCCGTGTGATGGAAGGCGATATGGTACGTGTAAGACGGTACACTAAATGCTTCCAATGCACTGGCAATCTACCCTGACATTGCCTGCGTTATGGCCTACATTATGGCCTGTGAAATGGTACATGTAAAACGGCTTTAAAACAAACTGAACCAAATTTCGGTTAAAAATGCTACGTTTGGCTATTATAACACAATGAGTCGCTTGTCTCAGAGCCGCTTTTTTTACCCTTTATAAGCTGATACATTTCTTAATTCTAGTCCCGTGATGGCTTGGATTTTTTTCTCTCATTATTTTGCTGGAGGCGAGACCCAATCCTTTTTGAAATCAGATGCCGAAGGACTGAACCTTCAACTGAACTTCACAACCGCCTCTTTGCTATCTGTCTTTTTTAATAATGTTTTAAGCTACTAGCCGAGAAAAGTAGATTCTCCGAACGTGCGACTGCTTTCTCACAACTACCCGATAAAAGTGGATTCTCCCAACCCATGACTGCTTTTAGAACCAGCGAGTGCGTCTATGACATATTTTTATAAGGATTAGAATGTAGTCCACGTGGCCTAATGGATAAGACGTCTAACTTCGGATCAGAAGGTTGCCTGTTCGATTCGCGTAGCGAACTTGTAGACCTTATTTCTATTTTCACAAATCACAGCAACAATTGCGCCAGACAGACAGAGAAATAAAAGATTTTATATAATATATGATTGTGTTTTTAGATTTCCATCAACACGATTTTCTTACTAAATAAACCTTATCTACAAAGTGAAAAAAAGTTTGAAGACGTGAAAGGTTAAATTATTAAAAAAAAAAAAAAAGATCCCTTTAATAAAATCGGAATCTTTTACAGATGAAAGCATCTGCTGTGTGGTTTTTTTGTTTGTTTTTGATTGTGTTTTTTAATTTTAAATTAGTGAATGAAATTTTCAAATATATTTAAATATCAAAAATTTATCAGCGGTCTTTTTTCTGTTCTTTATTTTATTTCAGAAGCATTTTTTTTTTTTTTTGCCAACATGGCATCAATTTTTTATGTACTATTGTAATATTTTCTGTCGAAATGGGGCAATTGGCTCCAAGCCATCCTTCTCTTGCAGAGAGATGAAACATGGGTTCAATGGAAATGACGACATTGAAAATATCAATTGGTGCGAATACAGCATTCGTTCCTAACACGGTCGATTCAGAATAAACAGTCGCCAATTTTGTTCAGTTTCCTGATCCGATCAGTAGGGAGTCCAACTAGTTATGACTCATGGGGTTCCGACTTCTGGTTTGGGTTATGGAGGACAGACAATGAATCCTAATAACCTCCTCCCGTATGGAGGTTATTATAATTAAAATACTGTGGTGCTTAACTGAAGGAAAACCTAATAGGCAAAAACAGTCATTATTTCTTAATATGTTACGGAATTTAGTTTGTAAAGGTTTATATACAGAGTTATTAAAATTAAAGTTCAACTTTTAATATCCACCAGGACAAAGTCGTATCACATCGGATGGGAACAATCGGTTTTTAATTGTACTGGGGCCAAAAACCGCATAAAAGCAACAATGAAATCGGTTTTTAATTGTCCTGAGGCCAAAAACCGCATAAAAAGCAAAAATGAAATTGGTTGTTAATTATCATGAGACTTGCGCAAGACATGTTCAATATGCTGTCCACCGTTTTCTGCCACAAGTTGAAACCGAGAAACAGCATATTCCACAACAGATCGGAGCGTCTCAGGGGTAAAGTTGTGAATGTGTTGCGCAATGCGTGCCATCAATTCAGCTAAGTTTGCAATCGGACCACTAAACACAGCATTTTTCAGATAACCCTGCAGCCAGAAGTCATAAGGATTAAGATCAGGCGATCTTGACGGCCAGGCTGCTGGAAAATGACGACTGATAATTTTATCATTTTCGAAATGCCTCTTGAGCAGCTGCTTCACTGGCTTTGCAATGTACGGAGGAGCGCCATCTTGCATAAAAAATGATGCCACCCACACATACGCGCTGTTTAAGTCTTGGAATGACGTGGTTGCGCAGAAGATTCTCATAGCGTTTACAGTACAGATAACAGGACCCGCACGACCATCTCTTCGAAAAATAATGGCCCTACAATAAACGCTGGCGTCAACCCGCACCACACAGTTACCTTTGCAGAATGAAGAGGTACTGGTTCATGTTCGAACGGATTTTCCGTTGCTCATATTCTGCAATTCTGAGTATTTCCATCTTGGAGATGGAAATGAGCTTTGTCTGTCCACAAAATGTTCCATGGCCATTCATTGTCCACTTCCATGTGAGCAAGAAATTCTAGAGCAAATCTTTCTCTTACTGGAAGATCAGCAGGAAGCAACTTCTAAACATGGGTAATTTTGTATGGGTAGCAATGCACGATGTTTCGTACAATTTTATGCACCGTGCTCACAGGCATGTTCAAAGTTCGGGCAATTCCCCGTGCACTGCATGTTTGACCACCACCCCTCGTCTTCCTGGACTGCTGTGGCCACATCTACTGACGTGGAAGCAATTGATTTCCTCCCTCTGCCAGATTTCACTTCAAAAGAACCTGTCTCTTCGAATTTCTTCATCATTTTCTCCAGACCCTTAGCAGACATCGGACCACAGCTTTTTTTCATATCCTTTACTGTCCGGAACTTCTTCAGAGCTACTGGCGCTACAGAGCTACCGTTCTTGTAAAAGAGCTTCACAAGCAAAGCGGGATCCTTCATTGAGAGAGTCATGGCGAGCTTCTCAGAAGCAATATGAGGAAAACGCCATGTACACTGCCTTTTTTATAACAAATGCAATGTGTTGTGCGCATGACACATCTTGTATTTTGCATATTTTGACGCTTAAAGCGCCATCTATTGCTAACACTTGGAACTATTTTTTTTTTCTTATGCCATATTATTTCCCCTGTCTTCGAGTATATTCAGTTCAAATTTCAGGTCATTCTGAGCAGTGCACAGTGTTTCCAAATGCCTGAAAACCTGGCCAAAAATACATTTTTCAAGTTTTCTTTTATAATGTTTACAATGTGCCATTTTGTTCCAGAATGTCTGGTGGTCATAAAACTTCTACCCTCATAGCTGATCTACTTTTGTTAAGTTGTTGTTGATCCTTGAAAGTGAGAGGTTGGAGTTGCATAGTTTGTGTTGTTGTGATCGAGCGTTTGTAACCTGTATTTCAAGTGTTTTTTTTTATACTCCATTTGTTGATTTAAGGGTAAGTGTTAATATTAGTTCTATATTTTGGTATTCTGAAAACATAATATTTATTAATTTATGTGATAACATGATAGTCTGAGAACGCTTTTTCTTACGTTATGTAATTTTATTTGGCAACCGCATAAATTTAATTTTCAAAGAGGCCTACAAAAAATGCCTGATGTTGCCCGAGGTTATATTTTTACTTAATATGTTCCCTAACATGTCTATTTTGAAGCCACAAAGAAATAAATTGCTCATACAAGCTCCATTTCTTATAATTTAAATAAACATATTTGCTTGTATAATTACAAATTGCCGATTTATTACATGTATCTTTATATTAACAATATGAAATAATTTTCTTAGGAGGAAATATATGATTATTTAAGAGTTAAATAATAACAATAAGAAGATATATTACAAATCACATAGTTTTATAGTTTATTTTCGTTTCAGAATGGAATACCGTTGTACACGGAGAGAGTTATTTCATAATTTGCAGCAAGAAAAGGGCGGTCGTCAAATACAAAAAAACTCTTTAGTTAAACATATTGCAACAAAAGTTGACGTACAAGCCTCACATGATAAATTTAAATTATTAGAAAAACAAGTATCTCAGTTTTGTAGTGAATTATTTCACAGACTTGATAAGTCAAATAGAATCATCGACAGGTTTTTGAAAAACAATGAAGAATGGTTGGATAGGGAGTTTGTGTGTGATGTGAATGCTGTGAAAACTCCACTTGGGAAAAGAGGAAGACCACAAACAGACTTTGGAGAGAGCAGTACTAGGTCTAAGCGCAGAAAAACTGAAACCTTAAGGAAGTCAGCAGAAAGTGCGGAAAGTTTAGCTTTCGCAACGAAAATGAAACATCGCGAATCTGGTAACGTAGAACACGCCAAGCTGTTAGAAGAAATGGAAAAATCACCAACAAGGCCTTTAAAGATACGAAGATATTGGACGATTGCTTCAACTAGCAGCTCTGTAATGAGAAGTTATAATGATGATGAAGCATTATCAATTTTTTGGAGGCTGATCTGACTACACAACAGTATAAAGTGATGAGACAAGGCACAAAAGATTTGAATGCGGATATATCCTTCTTACAAGAGAATTTTAAATGCTAAGAAAATGTGTTATCCAGAGTCTCTATTAGTCACCGGATCTCTTGCAGAAGTGAAACTTCAGGATCTTTTAAATCATACTGCCAGCACAAGTCACAAGAACCGTTAATTGTCAGAATGAAAGATGACAAAATTTCTATGACATTGATATCGAAGTGGCGCTGTAATGGTAGCAGTGGGCATTCCCTTTACAAACAAAGGGCAGAAGAAGGCTTTTCTGATTCCGATATTTTCTTCACTTCCATGGTTCCTGTGCAACTCTTTTGTATAGATGAAAATGGAGAGAAACGTGTGCTTTGGAAAAATCCACGTCCATCATCAACTTTGTATTGCCTCCCTATAAAGATTCAAATTGTTAAGCAAATAACTCCTATTTAATGTTATTGTGTTAATTGTCTTGTATTTAAACGAAAAGTCGAAATATTCGTGTTAAAATTGCATTTAGTATTTTTGGCCAGGTTTTCAGGCGTGTGGAAACACTGTGCAGTGGTTCTTTTTTTTAGGTTGAAAGTTGAACTTTCAATATAATTATCCCGTATTTCTTCCTTTTTTAGGTTTAGGTGATTTCAAAGTATTAATATTGCTAATATTTCAAAGGATTAATATTGCTAAGATATTTTTTTTCTGTTTCTTGTTGAATTTTAAGAAGTACCCCCACTGCTCTGAATTTGAGAGCTCTTGTAGAATCTTATATTGTTACCACTGTTTCACTCTTTGTAGAGATCGTCACTCTGTTTCGGAATCTGTGCAGTCTTTGTGTGTTTTTATACCAACCCTTTTTCTGTCTCTGAATATTAATGCAGGAAGTCTTTTATTAAAGAATTGCTTCCATCAAAATGAATTCAAAAAATAATTGGGACAATGAATTCATGAAATCACAGCCTCAGCGAAAAGGATTTGAAGTGAAAAACAGATCGTAAACAAAATGGAAACAAAAAGAGGTCGAATCATTTGTCAACTTTAGTTGGTTTTTATCTTCAGTTTTTTATCATATCAAAGAAATACTTTATTCAGGGAAAAATAATATTTATCAATTGAAACGTTGTAATAAAAAAATAAAGAGCATTTCACAAAACAAGACCTTGAAGTCTACTTTGCTCTATTGTTGTATTTATTTGTTTCTTTTTGGTTTTTTGAAGTTGTGAAAGCAATACAACGAAAGATATTATAATGAAATAAGCAATACAACGAAAGATATTATAACGAAATAAGCAATACAACGAAAGATATTATAACGAAATAAGCAATATAACGAAAGATA
>JAFIDM010056750.1:0-15372 GCA_023159025.1 Thereuonema tuberculata | reverse complement strand
GTTCTTTAAAATATGCTTCCCATTTATCCATTGAAATGAATTCAATAGCATTTTTTCCACTTTCATTTTTCCTCAAATTTTTTAATATTCTCCAAGCCACACTGCTTCTTTTTCCACCCAAATACGTTTCGATGGTGCCACAGATTTTTTCCCAACTCTTCTCCGCTGTGACTTTCTTTCTGATTTCTGCTTGTATTTTCTTGAATTCTATTTTGTCCTCTAACTTTTTGGTATTTAACCATTTGTTATATGTTTCTTTCTTGGATTTCACCATCTGTTCAATTTCTTTGTTCCAAAAATAGAGATTTGTATTTCCACATTTTCTTTGTTCTTCCCCCAGTGCTTCCACAGCTGCTTCATGAATATTTTTAGTTATGTATTTGTATAATTCTTCTGTAGTGTCAAACTCTGTACGAGATAGCTTTTCCTCCAGTCTTCTTTTATATAAGTATGTTGTACTTTCATCTTGTAGGCTATCTCTTTCATATTTGATTTTAGGCATATTCGACGCTTCTAATTTAGATTCATTCTTTTCCTTATTAGAGATGTTTAAAAATGGGCATACTATCTTGGAGTTGACAAAGTAGTGATCACTTCCATGCAGAGTCCCTCTGTAAATTCTTACGTCTTGTACTTTTAAATTTGATTTTTGTTTTGTAATTACATAATCAATAATAGATTTCAATTGTAAATTGTCTTAGTGCCATGTAAATTTGTGTTTTTCTTTGTGCTTCAAAAAACCATTTAAAATTTTTAATGAATTTTGCTCGCAAATATCAATTAATCTTTCCCCGTTTTCATTTACATTATCTTCTCCAAACGGACCTACCACTGCATTATTTATTTTCTTTCCGGTTCTAGCATTAAAATCTCCTGCCATTATTATTTCTCTTGAATTTCCTATCTCCGATAAAATTCATTTTAATTTAACTAAAAATTCTTTCTTTTTTTGCCTGCTTTCATCCTCACTAAGGTGGTATATTCCCAAAATAACAATATTTCTTCCAAACAAATTTATATTTAACTTGATTATGTTTTCATCTACTGCTTCCCAACTTGTAATATTCTATTTGTATTTCTTTCTTAACAAAATTGATTTTCCTCTTTTGGCTCTTTTTTCTTTCGGGACTCCACTATAAAAGTGTAAAAATGGACCTTGTGTTTCTACACCAGTTCCCTTTTTCTTTGTTTTTGTTAAAACCATTATGTCTTGTTTTGTCTCCTTTAAGCTGTTTATTGTTTCTCCTATTTTATTTCTTATTCCTCGCGTGTTCCATGTACCAACAAGAATTGTCCGTTTACCAAGCTGTTTCTGTCTTTTTTTGTATCCGTCCGGCTGTTCCTTAATGGGTCTTTTAGCATTTCGTATTTTTTCTGATAAACGAGGAGCTGGCCCGTTGTATCAACCCCCAACCTGGAGGACCAGTTGATTTTTCTTCAAGGTTTCCTACCTCTAGCCTTTGACAATCCAATATCATACTGCAAGGCAGCAGTGCTAGTTTTGGTCCACCCCGAGTATTTTATTTCCTCGGTACCCGCCATATCTGGTGAGCTTATACTAGATAACAGACAGAATAAAATATATTTTGTAGCGTTTATCGTGTAGCAAATCTGTTGTATTTTTCGTCAATTCACGCATGCGCATAACAGTAGATTGACTTGGTGGTCGCCATATTTCACATTTAAGATAAACCCCAGCTAATATTACTTTACTTTACTAAAACTAAAATTTTACTCCATTCATCTGATAGACCGATACTGTTTAAAAATTTTGAAATTTCATCTCTCCAATTGTTTCTTAACCCATTTACTCTATCATTTTTCCATTTGAATCCAACATTGTTTTGGAAACCTATAATCTTCCATCTCAAAAATCTTCCTAATATAATTTACGGCTGTTTTCAATTGAAGGGTAAACACTTCTTCAAAACCAATTTCCGTTCTTAGAATATAATTTGGGGTATTCCAATTTAATCCTAAAAGAATTTTGATATATTTTCTTTGTATTTTTTCTAATTCCCCTCTTTTTGCCCAACCCCAAATTTCTGCCCCATATATCATAGAGCTGTTAGCTAATTTATCAAAGAGCCACAGATGCGTCTTAGGCGAACCTATTACCGTCGGTTTAATTATTTTACTGGTTTCCACTGCCGCTATTGTACTCTTATGACTTAAATTTTTTATCTGACTTATTGGCCTATTGCTTCCATTCATCCAATACCCTGAATATTGTACTCATTTACTATTTCAATTACCTTTCCCTCCCAAAACCATTCTTCATTTTTTGTTTCCCCCCCCCCATTTTTAAAGATAACCATTTTTGTTTTTTGAAAATTAATTTCTAATTTTACTCCCTTTAAGAATTTTGCCGTAATATTTATCTTTTCCTGCATGTCTATAGAATTATTTGATATTATTACAATATCATCGGCATAAGCAAGATATCTCATTTACTTTGCCCCATCTTAACAGCTCCTGTACTTGCCTCCTTCAGCTTGTTTTCTAAATCTTCTATATATATAGTAAAAAGTAAAGGGCTGAGTGGGCACCCTTGTCTCAGTCCTTTATTTGACCAAAAAGCATTTGACAATTCATTTTCTATCTTTACTCGATATTTTGTTTCCTTATACATTTATTTTTATAGCATTTAATAAATTTTTCTCTAATCCCATTTTTTCCAATTTTTTAAATAAACTTTCTATCCACTTTGTCAAATGCCGAGGTGAGATCCAAAAACAAGACATCAATTTTCTTTCTTTTTAGAGCTAATTGTTTCTCAATAATTGCGTTTAAAGTAAAAATTTGATCTATAGTGGAATAATTCTTCCTAAACCCAGCCTGATTTTCTGATAATATATTATTTTGTTCTGCCCATTCTTTTAATCTATTTTGTATCATATAAGTGTAAACTTTAAAAAAAAATATTCAACAATGTAATTCCTCTATAATTCTTCAATTTATCTCTTTCCCCTTTTTTAAAAATTGGTACTATATCGGCTTCCTTCCACTAATCCGGGATAGTTTGACTTTGCCAAAAATAGTTCATACGTTTTAGAAATCTATTACACATCTCGCTATTTACATTTTTGATCATTTCATTTGTGATTTTTGTCTTTTCCTGGCACCTTTTTATTTTTTATTTTCTTAATTGCTTGTTCTAATTCATTTATTTTAAATTCTTTATTCCAAGTTTGACGGTTACTCTCTTTCTCCTTTCTTTCCCCCTCTATATATAATCTCTCCCTTTTCCCTTCTAACAGGTTTAAGAAATAATTTTCCCATTCCTCCTTTTCAAATTTATGTATTTTCTCTCTTACCTTCCCTCTTCTTCCTTCCGTTTTTAAAACCTCCCAAATTTAATTTCCATATTTGCATTTCTTTATTTCGTCTATTTTTTTTTTCTTCCCAATTTCTTTTTTTTTTCCAATATTTTTTTCTTATAATTTTTAACTTGCTCTCTATATATAATTCTCTTAATCTCTTCATTTTCCTTTTTCCATTCTTTTCTTGCTATACCGACCTCCCCTTTTAACTTCTTACACTCCTTATCAAACCATTTGTTTTTATTTTTTTCAACTAACTCTCTTGCCTGTACTGTTTTCGTTATTTTACTTCTATCCATTATCTTTATCAATTCTTTATACTCTTCCATTTGATCTTTGAATTTCATTACTTCCAAGCCTTTTTGACAATTATCCCTGAATATTTTTTTTGTTTCCTCATTCCATAATGTAATATCAATTTCTTTAAGTTTTTCTTTCTCCTTCTTTTCCCTACCCTTATTTGTACTCCTCCCTCCCTCTTTTTTAACTCTAAATTCTATCGGGAAGTGGTCTGATCCTTCAATTTTTTTTACTACAAAGTCTATAATATTGTTACAAAATTCTGTATTTGCAATTACTAGGTCTAAAACTGACGCTCCCTTTTCGTTCCTGAAGGTGAACTTTCCCATTTGGTCACCTTTTGTGGTGCCATTTACAATTTTTATATTATACATATTAATAAAGTCTAGGAAATTTCTCCCCTCTGTGTTTATTATACAATCTCTTGATCTTCTTTTATACTTCCACTGCCTTTCTTCTTGGTCACTCACACCCTGTTCTTATTTAGTTCTTGCGTTCATATTTCCTATTATGATTATATTTTCACTTCTTTTAATGTTCTCATACATACTTGCTTCTATTTTTTTTAACAAATTCACTATGCCTGTATTATTATAGACAAAGTACAACATTATCATTTCACCGCCATTTTTTAGCTTCACTTTCAGTATATTTTCATCTTTTTCATTTCCTTCTAATTATTGTTTGCAATTTATTTTATTATTCCAGCCAACTATTATCCCTTCACTTGCTCTTCCTCTGTTTTCTTTTCCTTTTTCTTTGCCTCTGAGTAAACCCATTTATGTGTATCTGGTAACACCTTTATATATCTTTCTATTTTTTTTCCATTATACCTCTGTGAACGCTAATAATTTCCTTCCAATCTTCACATTCCACCTCTGTTTTACCTGCTATATTCCATGCCAAAATTGCGATTTCATTTAATTTTCCCTTATTTTTGTGTTGTTGTTCTGCTTCCTGTCTTTTATTTGTTTCTTTATTTTTTAGTCAATTCCTAGTTGTGTTTCCCCCTGTTTTATCTCTTTGAAGGCTCCTAATCGCCTCCTGCTTTAAATTATATAATTCATGCCAGTCTATCTTATCTTTTTGTTTCTACATATTTTCCATTTACAATCAACTTGTCATACTTCACCAAGGCTAAATTCCCCTTTCTTCTTTCCTCGAAGGCCATATCATTTAGTTTGTTTCTTATCTCTCTCGTTTCCTCTGAAAAATCTTCTTTGATCTTATATGTGGATCCTTTTAAATCTTTCTTACTTCTCATTATTTTGTCCTTTTGTTTTTCTGATTCACATTTCACCACTATTCTTCTGTTACATGCTTTGTTTTTTTTGCCTATGCGGTGAGCCCTAATTATTTTTAAATCTATCTTAAATTTCTTGCTTATAAATTCCTTTGCAACTTCTTCCGTTCTACTCCAACTTTCTCTCTCTCCTCTTCTTCCAAACCCTCCAGAATAAAGTTTCCTCGTCTACTTTAATTTCTTGTTTCCTTACTTTCTCTTTCAATTCCAGATGTTCAATGCAGATACAAATGTTTTTTAAAGAAGTACCAAAATTCATTTCATTGCTGAAGTCTTTAGATTACATTTTACTCGATGATTAATGCAATGTTTCCAATAGTGAACTCGATGTAAATTTATCATTATTCAAAAAGTGTAGAATTCATGTCTTAATTCTAAAGTTATTTACTTTATATTTACAATAAACACTGCTGATACATTTACAAATAGCATATGGCGTTCTTTTACTTTACAAAATCATACACAGATATTAAAAATTGTTGTGTGTGTTTGAAAATCTATAGAAATATTTTATGTACAACTATTTCCCATTAAAAAGAATAATTAATTAATTTTCAGGTATACCCTTATTAGTAGGTCCAGCCAAAAACAGAATACATACAGTTGCGACAATAAGGTCGTATCATTTGTTTCATCATTGTGTGCTACTGAACCAAAATCAAAAGTCAAACCTTTTTTTAAAACTGAAAACTTCAAAAAACAAAATAGATTGCCCCAAATAGATTCAAAATAGATTGCAATCATTTATAATAAACACATGTGTGGTGTTTATTTGCAACTCACTTCTTTCCTGATACCCAATAAAAGCTCGCAGTAAAAAAATAACAGGCAATACCATAAAATCTTTTACCACATGTACGATATTGTCATTGCCAATGCATGACTTGGAGACAAAAGCATCAAAACATATTCTAGTGAATCAACAAGTACCCCGCTGTTGGTTTTTATAATATCGTTAGAAAAAATCTTTATGTTCAGCTGATAAGTTCAATGTAAATCTTTTTCTTTATATTTAAAGGCCTAGTAATGATGCTCTATCAGAAAGAGTTAAACACATAAACGAATCTGCACAAATAGACCCACTTTTGATAATCAGAAGGATATGGTAGGAATCTGGCCAGAACATCTCTATATATAAAAAGAAAAGTCCTGACTCACTCACTCAGTCACTGACTGACTCATCAACGCCCAGCCCAAACCCTTGGACCTAGAATGCTGAAATTTTGCACAGAGGTTCCCTTTATGATGAAGGCAAGGAATAAGGCGGAATTTTTATAAAATTTATCCCACGGGATAGAGAATAAAGACGATTTAAGTTTTCTCTTTCAAATGACCATGGTGGCCAACCCACAGTACCTCTGAGTTATCTTGAGAAGGTCACTTCGGGCTGCGAACTCGTATATTCTTCGATCTCGATATTAATTTGCTAGATAAATAAAGTTTTGGTTAAATTCCAGAAGCGTTTTTGGCATTTTCTGCTTAACGGCGAATTACTGCTTCAGGCTAACTGTAATGAAGAGAAAGGTGTAAAACCGAAGACTGTAAGGAAAAATCTCGAATTCCATGTAATGTTCACTTATATTTGTATAAAAATGTAAATTGCTTTCTATTGTATCACACTTAATATCCATTATTTAGTTTCCACTTGAACGAAATTTTAAGGAAAACGCCCCTTAACAGCAGTGTTCTACATTGGAACATATTTTTTTTAAATAATAAAATAAAAAAAATCGCAATTGAATAAGTTTTCATATCTTTTGTTTATATTTATTGCAGTAATTATTCAGTTAAACTTTTTTTTCTGAATTCCAAATGTAGGGTTACTTCGAAACAACTTAAAATCTAGATTTTAGTTTAGTAACTTACCTCTGAAGGAACTTCTCAACTTTCCTTTTGACGAATTCGCTCTTGCACATGTAGATAGGATGATAAGACAAGATTAATGTCTTAACGTACTTCCCAAACCGAGCTGCGAATTGCAAAGCATAGCGATCATGCAGCGCTGGAATTTTGCTATCGGTGTTGATTTCGAAGTTCTTTATTTCATGAGGAATTCCCAGGAAAAATACAGCAGCATTTCTCCACAGCAAAGGAGAATTGAAGCCTTGGGACCAGTTGTGGCACACCAAACTAGCAGCAGACCGATCGAAAACAGACAAATGTGAAAAAATTTCGTTGATAATAATCTCAGGCAGTTGACTCCAGCAGTGTGGATCTACATTTGCAGAAGACATTCCGATAAACTGTAGAAATTTGGAACATACAGAAACAAATTATACACCTTCAAATAGAGCCTCAAATACCAGCAGTCTGTTTACAGTGGATTTAGATATGTATGGAGATCATGTTGAATTGCTTATATACGGAAATGGATTTTTAGTCATTAGGTTTCAACCTAAGAGATCAAAAATAAATAAGTATTTAATAAATGGTATCTATTTTCAAAGAAAAAGATATCTAAAAAATAACTTACTTCCTAATTCCATATCACAAAATGTGAAATGAAATATAAGTTTAAATTCAGCTTCTAAATTCTAAATGGGAATGTAGCTTGCTTGATGCTCATTATTATCCTGTAGGCTTTTTAGTGTTAGCCATTGTTGTCATGAGCCTGATATGTCTGAATTGTTGTGTACAAAATGCAGCTATCACAAAAAGGTGGAATGAAATGGTAGGAATACGATCACAACGGAAACCAATGTTTAATTGATGAAAAGAATTTAAAATATCAACAAACTATTTGTCCCGAATACACATTAAAAGTAATTGAGTCTTGATACCGGCCTTTATTCTGTGTTCTTTTTAATAATGACTAACATTATCGTCTAGTCATACCGAAGAGAGTGGTACCATGGAAAAACCTATCCAAACGTATTTCAGGAAGTATTAACTCGTCCATTAAATTTACTGAACATCTGATAGCTGCAGTCTCTGAAGGGGCAGTTAATTGGACGTACTATTTGGTCATTCGAAAGTTTGCGACCAGTTTGATGAAAAATTGAAACACGGCACATTTAATAAATTATTTAGGTGCCATTCTGTTATACAACCTTCCTCCATCGTTCAGGCAACCTGAAAATTCCTTCCTTCTAGAACATCTCAGGTTTACCGGCGAAAAACATTTTTCCTTTAAGGGAATTTTCTAATGCTTTAAGAGAGAAATTTCAGTGAACCAATTCCTTGTTAGCAACAATTGGTTGTGTTAAAATGTTTCTGATAATAATTATAATACATTGTTACATTGTTAGTAAATATAGGTTGTGTTAAATCATTAACAATTGATTTTATAAAAATGTCTTTAATTATTGTAACATAATATGTCTGTATCGTGCAAACCAGTGAATGTAATGGAAGTTAATCTTTGTTATTTAAAAAAGGTTTGAAAAAGCGGGAAGATGGTATTCTCCGCGAAATATCATCATTAATAAAATGAAGTTTATCCGTAGATGGAGTTTTTTAATTTTTCCCATGTTTGCCTGAAGTACCGTCTTGTAGAATATGTGTGCATGTCATTTGTTTTAAATCATTCTCATATATGCAGGTGTGTCCTTATGTCACATACATTGCCAACTATATGCCACCAGAAAATCGGAACTTTCCAGACGACCCAATATTTAGTAAGCCAAAGGACCTGTGAGATTGCAGGAATGAAATTTTACCAGCATTTAAGCATGAGATCGACATGTCAATGACGGAACAATGGGAGATGTGCATACTGGGGATATGGGTAGAAAGGGTGGGATTCGGTTGAGCTAATATGGTGCTAAGAGGTGGCAGATAGGGTAAGGATTTTCAAGGTTCACGTTCTTTGAAGGAATGGGTTAATTGATTCCATTAGTGTAGAAGAAAGATATAGAAGTTAAAAATTAAAAGAATAAATTTATTATTACGAAAATGCTGTTTCCCTCCAAACAATATGTAAATACACTGTAAAATCTTATTTATACGTATATAAAGAGGAAAATTTTAAATTACGCAAAAATGAAAATTACTTACGACTGAGGTTTAACTTTATTTTTCATTAAACTTAAATAAGGACACTCGTAATAAACATTTGTGTATTAGGTACATATTGTTCGAAATATATGTGTAACTTTAAAACTGTCAATTAAACAAAATAGTGTATTCATTTTCACAGAGGTTTTCTGATTTCGTGTTTTAAGAAACTTGAAAGGATTGAATAAAATACTATACCCATTACACAATTACAGTTCTAAGATAAATGAAAAGCAAAGACTCACCAAATTTTCTATATCTGCAAATTTTCCCTTTTTTTGACGGCTGCGCTTTACAGATTTTGAGCCTAATTTTAGCATTCTTCTAACATTGACTCCTTCTTACTAATGACTGTACATTATGTAGTGTAACTTGTATTTAAGCTATTCGCTACTTCTGCTTTTGATTTTTGCGGGTTGTCTTTCACTTTCCGAATAAATTAGACTTTTTCCACTTTAGGAAAATGTCCTTTTATTCCTCTATTACCAATGGTTGCAAGTGAGAGACTGAAATAAATGAAGAGAATACGTATGTTTCAACAATGCGAAATTTCATTCAGTTTTTGTCTCTAATCTATCTTTCATTAAAAGCCGCCCAGTAGCCTTATGAACACGTTGATTATAAAACGATGCGGAACGCCGAGATGTATATCGGTGTATCTGGGGAATATCTATAGTTGAAAATACGTACAATTCTATTTCGTTTTCAAAAACATATTACGTATAAAGGCGAATTATGTATAACTCAGTTAGGTATATCTCAGAAATAATTTATATGCAATTAAATACAATTTTCCACAGGAACAAACAATGACGCACGTACCAGAACTATGTGTAACTGGGTTACGTGTAAACCAGTTTTTAATATATATATATATAAAGACCTTAAGAAATCTAAGGTTGGATAAAACATTTAAGCAATTAATATAAGAATAAGGAAATTGACTGGAAAAAGTAAGAAAAGAGAGATGTGAATGAAATTAAACGTTGTTTTAATCTATATTACTAAAATCTTTTATTTCTCTGTCTGTCTGTCTGTGTGTCTGTCCGGCGCAGTTTTCTGTGAAAATGAAAAATAGAAAGAATTTTTACAATGAAAGATTCGAGACAGGAATCGAACCTTTCTGATCCGAAGTCAGACGACTTATCCATTCGGCCATGGGAACTACAACTCTCTTCTTATTGTTTTTTTGATTTATCTGTCAAAACTGAACTGACTTTCACTGAAAAGGAACAATCTATATTACTAAAATCTTTTATTTCTCTGTCTGTCTGTCTGTGTGTTTGTGTGTCTGTCCGGCGCAGTTTTCTGTGAGAATGAAAAATAGAAAGAATTTTTACAATGAAACATTCGCGACAGGAATCGAACCTGCAACCTTCTGATCCGAAGTCAGACGACTTATCCATTCGGCCATGGGAGATACAACTCTCTTCTTTTTGTTTTTTTGATTTATCTGTCAAAACTGAACTGATTTTGACTGAAAAGGAACAATCTATATTACTAAAATCTTTTATTTCTCTGTCTGTCTGTCTGTGTGTCTGTCCGGCGCAGTTTTCTGTGAGAATGAAAAATAGAAAGAATTTTTTCAATGAAACATTCGCGACAGGAATCGAACCTGCAACCTTCTGATCCGAAGTCAGACGACTTCTCCATTCGGCCATAGGAACTACAACTCTCTTCTTTTTGTTTTTTTTGATTTATCTGTCAAAACTGAACTGACTTTGACTGAAAAGGAACAATCTATATTACTAAAATCTTTTATTTCTCTGTCTGTCTGTCTGTGTGTCTGTGTGTCTGTCCGGCGCAGTTTTCTGTGAGAATGAAAAATAGAAAGAATTTTTACAATGAAACATTCGTGACAGGAATCGAACCTTTCTGATCCGAAGTCAGACGACTTATCCATTCGGCCATGGGCACTAGGACTCTCTTCTTTTTGTTTTTTTGATTTATCTGTCAAAATTGAACTGACTTTGACTGAAAAGGAACAATTGTAATAAAAAAGAAAGTCAAAAAAGAAAGAAGCAGTACTTCATTAGGTACAATACTGAGAAATCACTATTTGTAACTCAAAAGCTAGAATCACATCAAAATCAAAAAACTCACGATGAATATGCGGCTCATCAACCAAGTGAACGAGAGTGTCGATAACATCAATCGAATGATAAGTCAAAGAATACAAGGAGAGACTACAGAGATACAAGTGCGAATAAAATTGACACTTCTGATAATCCACCACACGAACATCTCTATCTGCCCGAATATCTGAACACATTGAATCTCAGCAGTATTCCTCAACATCGTTTGTCATTGAAGATTGGATCTCCAATAATATTGTTGCGAAACATTAATACCAAGTTTGCATACTGCAATGGAACTCAACTTAAATGCCGTTCATTCGATAATGATCTTATAGAAACCGAAATTATAACAGAACTCACAAAGAAGATTTTGTTTTCATCCATAGGATAACTATGGAACCATGCGATAATCTACTTCCATTCACTTTCACAAGAAAACAATTTCCGATCCGACCTTCTTATGCGATGTTTATCAATAAAGCTCAAGGACAAACTCTAAATAAAGTTGCCATATATTTGGAAAACGTTGTCTTCATTCACGTAAAACTTCATGTCTTTGAGTCACAATTCAACAGAATTTGGTTATCTTCACTCTAAAGAATAGTCACAATCAATTTATCGCGAAGAATTTCGTATACAAGCTATGATCTTCATTTATCATCTATATCAACCAACGTCCATCTGAACATCTCTTCTTCAAATATCTACATCGAACAATCTGATAGCCTAGATTATTAGATAATTTTCACTATTTGTAACTCAAAAATCACTGAAAAGTATCCATTGGAATTGGATAAAAAACAAAAGAAAAAAAAAAAAGAATCATTATTTCTATTAGATAGAATACTGAAAATTCGCTATTGTAACTCAAAAGCCACTGAAAAGTGTATCTATATTACTAAAATCTTTTATTTCTCTGTCAGTCTGGTGCAATTATTGTAATTTACAAAAATAGAAATAATTTCTATAAGTTATCTTCTGGAATCGAACATGCAACTTTCTGCTCCGAAGTTAGACGTCTTAGTCATTAAACCACAAGGATTACATTCTAATCTCTAAAAAAAATAAAAATAGATATATGATTCACACGCTGATTCTAAAAGCAGTCGTGGATTGAGAGAATATAGACATCAAAAATTAAAATAAAAAAAAAAAAAAACTTTAAAAATTTTTTATTTTTATTTTATTTGATGTAACTAGTCGGCTACTCGTCGCTTCGCTCCGGAAGCCTCGCATATGTAACGGAAAACAATTGTTATTTATTAAAAAAAACACACGCACAAATTACATTCCTGTCGCGAATGTTTCATTGAAAAAATTCTTTCTATTTTTCATTCTCACAGAAAACTGCACCTGACAGACACACAGACACACAGACAGAGAAATAAAAGATTTTAGTAATATAGATTGTTCCTTTTCAGTCAAAGTCAGTTCAATTTTGACAGATAAATCAAAAAAAACAAAAAGAAGAGAGTCGTAGTTCCCGTGGCCGAATGGATAAGTCGTCTGACTTCGGATCAGAAGGTTGCAGGTTCGATTCCTGTCGCGAATGTTTCATTGAACAAATTCTTTCTATTTTTCATTCTCACAGAAAACTGCGCCACACAGACACACAGACAGAAAGACAGAGAAATAAAAGATTTTAGTAATATAGATTTGTGTGTGTGTTTTTTTTAATAAATAACAAATTGTTTTCCGTTACATACGCGAGGCTTCCGGAGCGAAGCGACGGGTAGCCGACTAGTATTATTTGAAATGTTTTAATAGTGTGGAATGTTCATTGAGAAAAAATGGAAAATAGTAAATTTACATTACTTACCATCACCACTTTGATGATATATTCTTTCGTAATTGAGAATTTTGGTTTACATCGATAGATTGTTATAGCTTAGGGTTTCCCATACTTGAATCTATGAGGCTCAAATTACATTATAAAGTTCGATTTTATTGATCAATGTTTAAAAACATTTTTCAAGGATAGATATGCCAAATCAAGAGGTATCCAGCCTATGGACATTAACAGGGAAAAAAATAACAATAGGAAAGAAACCCCATAATTTCGTGTCACTCAAATATGACAAAGGCTTATTGGTAAAACTAAAAGCTGTCCTTAATAATGCAGGTATAGGGGTGGCATGTAGACCAACTAATACTATAGGCTCATTTCTGAATAGAAAAAATATAAAGCACCCCAGTGAGGAACAATTAAAATTGCAAGTAACATATATGGTATTAAATGCACCTCAAATATGGGAAATGAAAATAATTGTCTGTATGTTGGTAATTCTGAGCGTGAATTGGGAACGCGAGTTAATGAGCATAGTAATACTGTAAAAAAGGGAACGATAATTATGGCACAGCAACGCACTGTAAAATTACGGGGCATTCATTAGAAACCAAAGACGTAAGAGTATTTGGAGTATGGAAATCAAAATACTTAAGAGAATTTTATTAATCCTGTGTAATTAGAACAATGCACAGCTACAAGCAGGACCTTTTCAACAAAAATGTCCTATAGCGCTTTTGCTTTTATAGCAGGGCAAGATAGCAACCAGGGCAATTACGGTTATAAGCATTTGAAGGAAAACGCCTGAATTACTTTTAGCTGACGAACCCCGACAGGGAACATGTTCCTTAAAGAAGGGATTTTACTTTAATTTTTTATTAAAAACTTGATAAGGAAGTCCGGAACAGTGGGACTCCGAAACGTCGTTTTTTAATGGTCTTTTAATTTAGGTAAGTAAAATAAGTGCGCTTTTAATTGGCAATTGAATAAAAAAAAAACAAATGAAAAATTTTTGTTCTTGCACACAAGAAAGCATACTTTTCATAAAAAAACCCAAAATCGAGGAAGGCCATTTTTTTTAATTTGCTTTTTTTCCCAAATTAAATATTCTAAAAGAATAAAAATAACAAATATTTGTGAGGTTTATTGTGATATCATTTTACAAATATTTTTTTTTCTCTATTTCTCTCGCGATACAATTTAAATTATAAACAAAAGCAATTTTCTTCATTTTGCACAGTTCATTAAAAAAAAAATCACAATTTCTCTAACACAAAAAACAAAGCATTGTTCACAAATTAATAACTTCTTACATTCTGTACATTACTTTCAATGTACAAAAAAGCACTTTTTCAGTTTCAAAGTTTAGGAGCGGTAAACTTCCCATCTCGCCTGCCTAAAAATTGTCTGTAAGAATTTATCATTGTCCACAGTTTATTAAGATCTTTCCGGAAACTGCACGACTGGATCTTGAGTTTCTCAATATCTGTAAAGAAAACAAAACAAAGAAAGATTCGTCAGTAGCTTAGTAAATATTTCAACATTTTTTTTAGACATTTAATAGAATTTATTCATATCCAGTAAAGTCAGCCATAATAAAATACGGCCTCCACATTGTTTCCAAGCTAATATTTCTCTCGAAGAGACCAATAAGCATAAGAAGTGGAATAGAAAGGATTCCGTAACGAGAAAGAGTTCTTACAAGGGAAGTGCTTGACCTCGAACGTTGAAAATCCCACGAAAATAAGCTTAGAATATATATCGCTCATGCAAATAACAGTGGTATGAGTCATTCTCATGCAAAACTGCACGTTTGACCTTGAGAGACATTTGAATGATCACCTATCGCTAGCAGACAACAGCTGAGTCTTGAACGGGAATTACTCACACCACTGTTTTTAGGATGAGCGATTTATATTGTAAACACATTTTCGTGCGCTTCTCGGCGTTCGAGGTCACGCACTTCCCTTGTCAGTGGTGTAGGCTTTCGGCTGATGGTGTCAGGTTCAAATCCTGGCGGGTTATTTTTCTGTTCGTGATTCTCCTCCAGACGGGTTCTAGAATTCGCGCCGTCATCTGGGTAAAAGGGGAATTGAGCTCTTTCTTGGGCGTTGGAGTGAACACCCGACCCCAACTTCCTTCCAATGGCTGAGGAATTGTTGGAGCCTTTATAATAAAAAAACTCCCACTTACATTCGACCTGTAAATGGAGTTCCTTTTACAGTTTAACCAATAATGAGAAAGAGAACGAAAAATGACATTTATGACATTCAAAGAGATTATCAGTAATTTACAATAAATATAGGTTTGGTACAGTGGCGCAGCCATGGACAAGGCTTGCGCCTCGTTCAGATGATCTTGTGTGCTACCAATGGAGATGGCTTGTGCCTCGTTCAGATGGTCTTGTGTGCTACCCATGGAGAAGGTTTCTGCCTCGTTCAGTAATCGTATATGCTAACCATGGAGAAGGCTTCTGCCTCGTTCAGATGGTCTTGTGTGGTACCCACGGAAAAGGATTGTGCCTCGTTCAAATGGTCTTGTGCGCAACCAATGGAGAAGGATTGTGTCTCGTTCAGTGGTCGTGTA
>JAFIDM010056653.1:16626-38254 GCA_023159025.1 Thereuonema tuberculata | reverse complement strand
CGTGGCTTCGAACCTCTCATGGGCAATTCTTATTCTTCATTTCTTTCTCCCCTTTTTAAATCTTTTCACAATTTCTCAACTTAAGTTTTTTTTTTAAATCATTTTTAGGAATTCAGTACATTAGATTTGAGTTAAGAATGACGATTATTTACGTATAAATAGGAATGGGTAAGATAGCATGGGGTCGCAAAGAGACTCGGGCGCGCATTTTCTAGACCACCTCGGTGCAGTCGATTCTAAAGTGAAGGTGACTCAGAAGCCGTTGCGAAGGGTTGTGATTGGTTTACTAATCGCTATCGCTAGCTTGTATGTTATTGTTATCAGGATAATTGTAAATATCATTTAATGCTGTTTTCATGGATCATTTCACAAATGTCATAGGGAACCCATATTCCAAATTTTTTTTTTTTTTTTTTGTAAATGCTTAGTAAAAAGCTGTTGAGCAAATTGAAAACGCTTTTCTGAGCTTTACTTTGTTTTTCTAAGAATTCATACTGTTTTATTTCAAGAAAGGTATTTTAAAAATAAATTAATAGGTTTTTATTATTAACCAAATTTTTTAACATTTTATAAACAATATTCATTCTACAAAAACATAATGAAAGAAATTAAAAATTAAATCAAACAATAAGAATATTATTTCTAAAATTATCAACATTAACTATAAGTAATGACATCTTACACCTTTAATGAATACTCATTTAAATGCATATTAAGTATTTTCACTAAATATCACTATCATATTACCTAAAATTTATTAAATTAGAAGAAATTTTCTAAATATTTCATAAATACAGTAAACAAAAATTAAATGAACAAACAAATTTTCTTTCAGGAAATTGTTCCGGTATTTGTAAAGAGTATTCAGGAACTTTATTCTAAATTATCTAGAAGGGCCAATTCAACTAAGGAACCATCTAAATTTTCATTCCTATTCCCTCTCCTTCGATACCTGTATTTTGGCATTGCACACTTTAGCTTAATAACAAACGTAGAATCTTCCCATTGAAGGTAAGTGTACATATTAATATGAGTTCTCATTTCTGAACTCATGTCGTCCTTCGATGGTAAATCTCCCAAAAGAATTACAATAATCCTATTAATCTTATCTTGAAGACACTGAAAATGAGCTAATTGAAACTCATACACAGACCAATTACTCGTTACGAAATTATCTGAAAGAATAATGATGATTCGTCGACTATTTTCTATGGAGTTTATAATCTGTTGTGTGATTAGTTCTCCTGCACGCCAATCTCGTTCATGAATACATAAATTATAAAAGGGTGGTTCATCTTCTAAAGTAGGGATTAAATGATCAAATACAAAGTCACGATCTTCTGAACTGTAACAAACAAATGCATCAAATATCTTGTCTCTATCAATATCTTCTTCTTTGATACAGCATAAGCAGAAACCTCTTGAATACAACCAAATAAGAATAGTATTCTTATAACGAACATATAAAAGTGCTGCAATGAGCAAGAAAATAACTAAGACAAAGGAAATTATCAATGAAACAATAATTATGCTTATAGGTTGTTTACAAATATCAGAATCAAGATTAACTAACATTTGACTATTATCAGAACACATTATCTCCAAAATATCATCAATGTGATGACTGTAATTAAGCAAAAGCCATTTCTTAAAGGGTATAGCATTACATTCACATATCCAAGGATTATCACTAAGATTCATTCTAAAGGAAGGTAAACGTGATTCAGTCACAAACATTTCTAACCATCCTGTGGGTCTTTCCAATTGATTCCCTACCAAGGAAATGAAACTTAAATTACTTTCCAATGTCGAATTTATGAAGTAATTGTTGTCTTTCAAATTAGAAATATTGTTATTTTGGGCTAAAATCACATTAATCGATGATGGAATTTCTTCAGGTAAGTGATTCAGCTGAGAATTAGAACAATTCATAATTGTAATATTTCTTTCAATGATTCCAATGCATTGACAAAGGCCAGGGCAATTTTTGTGAATGCAGATAAATGACCCAATTTCAAACACAAGATCATGAGCTCGTATTTTACGTTTCAGTCTACACGAAGTTTTAGAAATAGTGAATTTGATTAAAACAGTAAAATTTTTGTCAATGGTGATCAACGATAAGTTTCTAAATTTTGCAATACTGCAGTCACATGTAACTGGATTATTATTTAGGGAGATATCAAGAAATGGATGCCACTGATCAGGAAATGAGCGTCTTAAAGATAAATTAACGTTTATAATTTCATTATCATCAAGATTGATAGAACTTAAGCAATTCTTTCTTAGTAACAGTGTCTGTAAGGGTAAATTTGAAATATTATTATGTGCGAAATTAATTCTTTTAAATTTATTCACTGTAAGACAATTCCAATTTTGTTGAGGAATATCTTGTAACCAATTATTTGAGTAATTTAAGTCTAATAAAGACATGGGCAACTCAAATGCCTCTTTGGATGGAAAGAAAATGTGATTATGACTTAAATCTAGAATTTCTAATCTCTGACAAAATTTAAATAAGTGAACAGGCAACTCTGTTAGTTCATTAAATGAGATATTGAATAAAAACAAGAATCTTTGATGAAAGAAAATATCTTGATGTAAATGTCTGATTCTGTTTTTGGACAGTGATAACTTCCGAAGATAATGAAGATCCTTCAATAAACTTTGTGGGATATCAGAAATAGAGTTATTGCTGAAATCTATAGAAATGAGCTCTCGATTGTTTTCGAACAAATTAGAACTTAATTGTTCAATGCAACTTTTACTAACAGATATTTCTCTTAAATTTCTGAATCCCACAAGTAGAGTCGCTTTTAATTTGGGAAAATTAAATCCTGTTAAATGTAATTCCTTCAACAAAGTTAAATGCTGAAATGAATTCATAGGAAAATTTCTATCATTGAAGACATCATAAAAGTTGCTTTTTTTGATAAAGATCTTTATCAAATTTTTCCATTTTGAACTCTGAATTTCAGTAATTGAGAAATTTGAGTTTACTTCAACAAACAAGATATGAGGAACAAACTCATTCCTAACATTTGGAAGATGACTCAATTGACGGTTTTTACAATCAACCACGTTCCACATTTTCTCGTCCGAGTCATCACCAGATATATAGCAAGTGCAATTTTCACTACATGTATCTATATACAGACAATAGAGATCAGAAAATTTAACATCATGAATTGGAGTATTTTGTAAATTTTTTGGTTCAGCACAAAATATATCAACATACTTAAATCTGTCTTTCTTTTTCTTTAACATTAAAAGGTCATAGATATTGCAGTCACATGTTAAGGGATTATTGTTTATGTTTATCTTCATTTCATTTGGGAATTCTAGTTCTTTTCTTTGGGTTAAGATTTTATGAATTTTGTTATCATTTAAAAGAAGTTCAATATCGAAAGACGGAAAACTTACCAGATCGGATAAAACAATTTCACTTAAAATATTAAAACTAAGATCTAATGTTTTTAATTTTAGATCCGTCAAGTTAACTGGAAAATTCTCAATAAGATTGTGTGATAAATTGAGATATTTTAAATCATTTCAACTGAATTTAAAATAATTTATTACTTTAGAATCGAGATAATTTCTGGCTACAAAAACAAATGAAGGAAGTTGATATAATTTATTATTAGATAAATTTATGGTGTGAAGATTGGAACAGTTTACAAAGACATTCACACCAAGAAGGGAAATTTCATTGTTGCTAAGATCAATAATTTCTAGATACTTCATGTTTCGAAATGCTAAAGATGATACATTTGTAATATTATTATTTGACATGTAGAGCTCTCTCAATTGACTAGTATCCAAAAAAGTTTCCGAATCAATATACTTTAAGTTGCAATAATGAATTTTTAGAATTTTTAGCTTTGATAAGTTTTTAAAATCTTTCTTGGAATATAAATCAGTACATTCGTTTATTTGGAGTGTTTTCAAATTGACTAAACTTTTTAAGCTACCAGAAAAAGATTTCATTGTTTTTCCAATTATTGTGGAAATCGTTAGTGTATGTAAGTTCTGCCAAAATAGTTGTCGAAATCCTTCTACTTCTGTGGTTTTCAAATTTTGAAAATATGCCATTGTGATATTCCAGTGCAAGTCATTTTGTAATGATTCATTTTCATATTCCTTACATTCAAGTACTTTCTCTCTTTGTTTTGTAAAACAAGAACATTCCACAGGACAAAACAAGTCTACTTTCGTAAACAAGTCTTTTTCAGTTAAAGAAATAATTGAACGTCCTTTCAATAAAGATGGAGAATTGCAAGTTAACAAATCATCAATAAATTCAATTCTATCTAGAAATTTATTTCGATTTTCAATGTAGGACTTTAAATCAATATCGCAGTTTAATGGATTATTATTTATGAAAAAAGTCAGAGTAGAATTCACTTTGAAATTATTAGTGTATCGATCATCAAAATAGATAGTTCTAATCTTATTTTTGGTAAGTTCAATATTCGTATATTCCGATAAATTCCAAAATTTACTAATATTTAAAATATCAATTTGATTATGATTCAAGAGTAATGTTTTAACTCCAGATGGAATTATCCCAAGATCTTCAATTGATGAAATATTGTTGTCATTAGCATTGATATGTTGAAGCTTTGGAGGCCATTCAATTGAGATTGTTTCCAACTGATTTTTGTTCAAAGTTATTTCCACAAGTGAAGGTAAATTCAGTTCATTTGTTAGTGTTTGTAATTTATTAGATTCAATATAGAGCTTCTCTAAACATGAACAGCAATTGAACAATGTCTCTGGAAAATATTGTAATGAATTATGAGATAAATCTAAAATTTCTAAATATCTCAATTCCGAAAATGCATCGGAATCAATTGTCTTTAGTTGATTATTTTGTAAATACAGTTCTTTCAGATTCGATGTGAATTTTAGAAGAGAATCTGAAAAATGAGTGAAATTGTTGAAAGACAAATCCAGATATTGAAGTTCCTGTAAAGCATTAAAGCTATTTGATGATAGATTATAAAGAGAATTATTTGAAAGATCTAAATACTGTAAATCTGACTGATCTGAAAGGATATTAACTAAATTTATTGATGATATTTTATTTCTCTTAAGTGTTTCTTTCATTTTTAATTTCTGTATTTTGATCGTTGCTAGAGAATGAGTTAATTGGATATCATTAAGAAAAGTGGTAAAACTCAAATCCAAACTAAATATTTCTATTTGTTTTCCATGGAAAACAATCTCATGGAATGTCGATCCTTGACAATCTACAATCTTTCCTTCAGTACTATGAAAGCATTCACAGGCTTCAGGACAAATCAGATCTTGTTTTTCACATTTCAATTCATCATATTCGATTTCTGTAAAAAGATGATTTCTTAAATTTATGGGATTTTGGCAAAATAAACCATAAGCGTATATTTTGAATCTCGTTTTGTTTTCATGTTCGCGGAAATCCAAATATTTTTTTAGTGGAATCGAATAGCAATCACATCTCAAAGGATTCCCTCTAATGATTACTGATACTTTGTCTTCCTTCTCTGATAACGCAAGGATATTCTGTAAATCGAAATACTGTATCTCGTTATTACTAAGATTTATTTTTGAAAGTTTATCAAGAAATTTTAAATCATTAATATGAAAAAAACCTATTGAATTGTTGGAAAGATGAAGATATTTTAACCGACTGAGACCTAGGATATTTTGGGGTATTTCCCGAATTTGGTTATTAGAGAGATCTAAAATTTCAATTTCAGGCAAATAAAGTGAATTCTTTAGGTCTAAGTTATTGAAATCTAAAAACAAAAGGGATAATTTCTTCAAATTCTTAAATGCATTGACTTCAATATATTCAATGCGATTGTTTGAAAGATCAATTTCAGCAATATTGTGAAGGTGAAGAAACGCATCCTCAGAGATAGAAGATAATTGATTGTTTTCTAAATTTAGGTTTTCCAATGATGTCAGCCCAAAAGAAAAGCTGTTTGGTAGTTCCTTGATTCTGTTGAAACTCAGGTCCAGCGTCATTAATTTCTTGTTGTTTTGAAAGAAAAATTCTGGGATTTCTGAAATAGAATTCCATCTCCCTTGAAAATTCTCTAGATTTATATTCCTTTCAAGTAATCTCTTTGGGAGTACACTTATATTGTTATAGTTCAGGATCAAATATATTAGGTTTTGCATATTTTGAAAACTATCTTCTTCAATTTTAATCAAACCAAAAATATAAAGTTGTACCTCTTCATACATCGAAAAGTAGCTGAGCATTTGGCTGCTTACGCCACCTGAAAAAAGGAAAAGAATATAATGACATTTTTTTAATAACTTAAAACTATTCAGGACCAAACTACACACATTAACAAAAAAAACGATTCACCTAGAAGGAGTTGTCCGATGGAGACAAAAATTGGTGGAGAGGAAGATTATGTACAGAATAGAAAATGATTAAACTTTCAGACAAATAGAATGATTAATTTCAGAGTTACACAGTTACAAAGTAACGAGCTCAATAAGGTGTTGACCCACCTCTACCCTGAATGCAAGCTGCCACACGACGTGGCATAGAGTGATAAAGCTCCCTGATGGTCTCCTGCGGTATTTCTTGCCAAATTTGCTCCAATTTCGGGCTAGGTCATCCACATTCCCTGGTGGATGCAGTCGCCTTCCCATCATATCCCAGACATGCTCGATTGGAGAGAGATCTGGGGATCTGACTGGCCAAGGAAGTGTTTCACAAGCTGCAAGACAGGTCATAGCAACACGTGCCGTATGTGGTCTGGCATTATCTTTCTGAAAAATAAGGCCAGGGTACTTCAAAAGGAAGGGTAGCAAAACAGGTCTCAGAATGTCGTCGACGTACCGCTGTGCTGTAAGTGTGCCGCTAATGAGGACCAAAGGGTTCGGCTATCAAGGGAAATGGCACCCCAGACCATAACTGCTGGTTGAGGGCCTGTGTGGTGTGCAATAGTGAAAGCAGGATCGGCACGCTGCCCTGGGCGTCTCCAGACACGTCTGCGACGATCGTCAGGACATAGTTGGAAGCGGGATTCGTCGCTAAACAAAATACGTCTATTGTCAGCATCATTCCAACCGGATCGAGCCAAGCACCACTATAATCTGGCCCGACGGTGTGCAGACGTTAGTGGCAGGTGGCGTAGCGTTCGGTACGAGCGTACATGTCGCTCTCTCAGCCGTCTGTGAATGGTCATTGAGGACACATGTGTGCGGGTCGCACGTCTGATGGTTGATAAAGATGATTCAGGCGCTGTGACAGCTGATCTGACAATCACTCTATCCTCCTGCTCTGCTGTGGCCCTAGGTCGACCGCTACCTTCATGACGCTGAAATCTGCCATTGTCCACCCATTCCTGCCAGCATCTTCTAATCGCCGCATCACTTCGACCCATATGACAAGCAATTCTCCGATTTGCCCAACATGCCTCTTTCAATCCAATGATACGACCCCTTTCAAACTCTGACAGTTGCACGTAATGAGCTCGATTCCTGCGGTAAGGCATTTTTTCAGTCGTTGAAAGGTATCCTAACTCGCAATGCAACAGAAATTTTGACCATCAGATTGAGAATCGCTTCTTAAATACACCTGCTGAGTGCGCAGTTCCGATGCGCTGTAGCTCTCGCTATTCATTCATTGGACACCAAAGTTTAATCATTTGCATGGGCGGTCCCAATGTCTTTGCATACGAAATTTCATTACAATCGGACAACTCCTTCTAGGTCGTCGTTTTGTTTGGTAATGAGTGTATTTAAAACTAGTCTTAAATTTCTGCATTTCTGCTCTAAGTTTGATTGTGACTTCTTAGTGTTAGAGAAATTACTCAGAAAAAATAATCATAAACAAGATTAATGGTTTAAAAAACAACAATGGATGAGACCAAATTATTCACAAGTGACATCTTGGAACAGCTGTTTCACGCTCATTAGCGATCATCAGCCAGGAGAAGTCACTATAAACAACAAGGTCTTTTCTGATAAAATAATCATTAATAAAACGTTAAAAACTTAAATCAATGCTCGTTCTCAGTATTTAACTTTATTCTCAACTTGAATCTAAATGGTCAGAAGAACTTAATGTCTATTTTTCTAAAAATATTACTTTTTTATCTTTCTTTCCTTGATAAGGGAGAGTCATCAAATCATTCAGTCTGTGTGTGTTTGTGTTCCCCGCCCCTTTTCCAATGACTGTTACACCATTCGATGGATCTTCGATGGAATATCTAAGGACATACGGAGATCTAACTGTTTTATGATAAGTTTTTACTTGTGGGCTCAGAAGTAATCACATGAAATGAACAAAACTCCCATTGGAAAAGCATTCGAACTACAACAATGGATTTCAATGAATGTCTTAAACAATGGATATTAAACCGTTTTTTCATCCTCTTAACATCTGCACGAGTTTCAACGTAATAAAATTAATCGGATTGAAACAAACAAAGAAATAAATAATGTGGATTTACTTAATGTTTGTTTTGAGAAGATATTATTATTAAAAATTAAATAGAGACATTTTTCTGTCGTTTTAATTATTTATCATGATTTAAAAAAAACAAAAAAACCTTTATTTGAAAGTCATGAGAAGGATAAATATGAAATGACAACTGTTTTTATCAAATTATAAGATCTTAATAAAAAATTTCATTGGTATTAATTGCCAAAGTTTTGAAATAACTTTTAATCGTATCAAACCACCTGCTACTTAATGGATTAACTAAAAGGATTAATATTCGATGTTTAAGACGATGGAATATGATTAGAAATAGTAAAGAATCCATTGTTTGATCTCAATCCTTTACTATAGTCTCCTTTACCAACCCTTTATTGTCACCATTTCTCACTAATTTGTTGACATGAGTCAACGAGGAAAAGATTTCTAATGTAAAAGTTCGATTGTTTTAAAATATGCATCCTAAGTGTCAAGAAGATCCATCCAGTGTTTCAACATACATAAACACGGACTCAGTGATTTCCTAGGAAAGTAGACTAAAAATAAGTAAATAAATTAACAATAAAAAGTATCTTTTAAAGAAACACGAAGAAAGCACACTTGCACTCATTAAAAAAAAATCTCAATTCATAGTAAATGAATAAATATTTAATAATTTATTTGGATAGTCCAAGGATTTATTTAGAGATAGTGAATTGTTTTAGCCTTTTAATTACAAATTTATTAATTTCTCAATGCAAGGCTTATTTTCTTTTATTCTTTAATTAAACCTTAATTAATTAAAATAATTCGCACAGAAAAATAACAAAAGACATCATAAATATTCCATTGGAAAAAAAGAAATAAATTCAAAACTCAAAAGAAATAAAATAAAAAATAAAAAATTCCAATTTAAAAAAAAAAAAAAAAAAAAAACAGTAGAAAAAAAATCCTCTTAACACAAAGTATACAATTTCAGTATTGGTATTTACAGATCTCGTACGCTTTGAATAGCTTTTTATTTATTTAGTGAGGAATTAATTCAAGAAATTTAAGAAAGATTAATTAATTAGAAATTAATTCAAGAAATTGTAACTGTATGAGTTTTGTTATTTAATTTGGTGACTGTAACTACTGGAAAATTTAATTTACTTGAATCCTGTTTTGAATCTTTGCTTCCATTATCGCCCGATCACACGAGAGTCTCTTTTTTTTTTCTGGAGCAATCACTCGATAAACAAACTGTCATAATTAAACAATAACAGCAGAGAGTCACGCAGGACACATTGCACAAACAAGAAGCTTAATATCCAACATACTCCCACCGAAATCAATTTGATTTCAGGAAAGAGATTAGCAAAAAAATTGATAATACATATTAATTTTCACTGTATTATTATTGAACAAAACAAAATGAATTATTATTCATGATTATCTGTATTTTCCTCTAAAGGAAGTGGACTTAATTTTTACAATAGGACAACGACTTATATTATTTCGTTTCAGTACATCAACCACCTCAAAAGTACATCAAAGCATCTTTCAAATGACATTCTGTTATAAACAATTCACGGGCTACAGAGAGTGTCCCGTTGTAAGAAGATTAAACTGATTGGGGTCTGTAGACAATGCACACACAGGTAGTGAATTAAGAACCGCTTCTACTCGTGTGAAAAGCGTTGTTATTTCCTCAAAAGATAACACTCGGGTTCCTAACACTTCTGTAAGAAGATGTTTTGCAGATTTGATGGCACTTTCGAAGACACCACCAAAATGACTGCCTGTAGGAGGATTCTAATTCCACGTCACAATGCGATATGCAAATTCTTCAGACAATTTAGTACAAATGGAATTATAGAACTGACTTGGAGACACGTTATGCTATCAAAAACAGATTAAATTATATATCAAATATAATATATATAATATGTATAATATAAAAAATAAATAATATATATTATAATATATTTATATATTATAAATTATATATCAAAATGTTCAGCTAAACAAAATAAGAATAATGACACCAAAATTTATTGTTATTATCTTTTAAAAAAATCTCCGGAAACAGGAGCGCGCATAGCGTTGAAATGCGAAAATACTTTCAGTTTCAATTTACAAATGGTCAATTTAAGTTGGTATTATTTTAAAGATATATTTAACATTTTAATACATTTATTAAACATTCATGCATCACTTTTAAATAAGTACACTTTTTTGAATTATAATTCATCAGAAAACATTCAAAACATAGAGCAATTTCGCACCAACCTCATTTGATTAAAGACAGCTTTTGTGAGATGGAAATTCGCGTTTTCATTCTATTACCAATGTGTAATTTTGCATACATTTAATGAAATCTTTAATTTGTCTGTAGAAATATACATCACATGGTTTACAGATACGACAAGTAGGTACAAAATGATAAAATCACTTTTAAAGTTTATTTTTTTTTTTTTTTACATCTTTATTTTTCTTATTTATTTTAGTAGTTTTTCTTGCATTTTCCTAATTTTCAAAATAAAAGTCATGGAAAGGAAAAATAAAATATTATTATTGGGATGACTTGAGTGTTTATTTGGTTTTCGCTTATAACTTTTCACCCAGATGTCATCTTGTTAAATTTTGGATATAATTGTTTTTCTTTTCTTTTCTTTGATATGTGACCTTTAGGTCGAAAGTAACGAGTCAAAAAAAAAACGAAAAGAGGGGGATCTGATAGAGGGAATCAAAATAACACTCAAGTTCTTTAATATTATTATTATTATTATTTTAATTAAAAATTAATTTTTAACGTGTGTTAATAAAACTATTTTGATTAATATATACAATAATTCACACTAAAAACATTAAAAAGTTTTTGTATTTAAAAACTTTTTAATATTATTTTGTAAAAGTTTCAAACCATGGGTTTCCCCAATATGGCGGATCAAGGAACAAAGGACATATTGCCAAGTATAAAAAAAAAAGTGTGGAAGAATTGTTAGGGATGTGTGGTTGTGTCCATAACTATTCGTGTTGTCTTGAGTATCACAACCTTCTGGAGTTGTGCTATCATAAGTGTTTTTGTGAATTGCTAGGGTGCTGAGACTGTGGTGCAATGTGTGAGGCACCAGACCAGTGAAGACGATGGGTAGGCCTACAACACGTACTCGGTCCTGCCTCCTCTGCTTCTGGAGCTCGTGTGCTAGGTCTGTGTATTTACTGATCTTGTCTGCGTGAGATTTCTGCATGTTCTTGCTGATAGAACTGCAATATCAATGAGATACGTCTTTTTGTTGACCTTATTGATAATGTTACCTCGTATGTTTATTGTCTGTTATGTTGCAATAGATTACTTACTGAAATTGCATAGTAGAATTAGTTTTAAATTGTAATAATTTTTTTCATTTTCAACTGTTTTATCACAAGTTCTTTTTTTTTAGTTTAATCATGTGAAAAAAAAATATATTTATTTATTTATTCAATAGAATAATTAAGAATGAAGTATTGCAATTCATTTTTTTTAATAGTTGAATAAAGAGTGTAACTTTATTATTTATTTTTGTTTTAATAAAAAAACATTGAAATTGTAATTAGTTTCATTTAACAGAATTTGAATTACATTGATTCGAAAGGCGTCGACCAAAAGGCGCCAAACGAGAATCACTCCCCACCCTGAAAACAGGCTAGGGCCGCTCCTGTCCATAACGAGGAATTTCCATTAAACTACAATATGACGCTTTCAATACATTGCACTTTAATTTAGTTTCGGCTTCATTGCAAAAGCACTTATAATAAAAGATGTAGTGCAGATAGATTAGTGAACACTGATCTCTAAAACACGTGGACAGCCTATTCAGAAGTGTCGATGTAGATCATCGCTGCCGCCATCTTTTAGTTAGGCAAAAGAAAGACTAAAGAGAAAGACAGATGTGGATGCATGCTCGATTTTGTTAATAAAATGGTTATCTAAAATATTATATTGCGATAGAAATTATTATTAAAAAAATATTATTTTAAGTTATAAATGTCATATAACCATATTTTTTTAAAAGTAACCATATTTTAAAAAATAACAACCTAAGATCAGATAAATTATATTGCTACGTGGTTAAAATTACATAAATCGGAGACAGGTTAACAAGTAACTACTAACTTTTTATTGACTAACTGACTGCTACTCTCTGACTAACTTTATTTACAACATAGGTATTTATACAATAGCTTCGGATTCGCAGCACCGAAAACCCTTTCTCTCCTCGGTCGTCCTGTGCTGAGGATCAATCAGGTGAGGCCTCGATTGCACGATCAGTCTTAATCCCATGATTGCAGATAATCCCTTAATCCCTTGAACTTTGCACCACACATCAATGTAAACATTTTTACATCAAATACCATGATGAAATATGATTCCAAAGCGAGGCTCAGGTGTGGAAGGTCGCAGTTTTTTGAGCTCCGCAAATGATTAAGAAAGTGATTGACTGTAATTCTGTGAAGGTGTGCTCAAAGTGTGAAAATTATTTGTACAAAGGTCTATGAAAGTTTAATAAGTCATAAAGGATAAGTAAAGAAGAAAATTACTTATAAGATATTCGGAGAATAAAATCATGTGAGGCGCAGTCCAAGTAGAAGCGATTAGGAAGGTGGAAGAACTTGTGTGGCCTGTAAGTACTCTAATTACATATAAATAGGGATACAAACTGAAAACAATAATTAATTGAACTGAACTGAACTTGTGAATTTATTTGATTAAAACAGCCAGTGAAAATATTAAGGCCGTCTTAAGTAATTTAAAGATGGAAGAGTTTATTAGCAGAAGACCTCGTGCAGGTAGTTTGGGTAGTTTAAGTTCCTCTAAATCTTACATTAAAGATAGCAATGAAAGTATAAGAAGTCAGTCGGATATAGTTGCTACTAGAAGTAACATAAATCGATCACCGCCTGAGAAAAGACTAAAAAGGAATATTGAATCGGAGAGTCAAATATCATCGATAGATTCAGACGAGGCCATTAATAAGGTAGCAAGGGAAAGTGAAGAAAATAAGATGTGCATTAATTTTCAAGAAAATATATTAAAAGTTCTTCAAGAATTGAAGAAAGATATAGAAGCAATCAAAGAAGAAACAAAGCTAATTAAAATAATAAAAGAAGAAAATGAACTCTTTAGAAGTAAAATGATATATCTCGAGCAACAGATAAAGTCACTTAAGGAAGAAGAAACGAAGCAGGCGATAGAAAAAGAGAAATTAAAGATTTAAAAGAAAAGGTGATAGAAATGGAAAATAGAGGAAGACGAAACAACGTAGTCTTCTATGGAATAAAGGAAGAAAATGAGGAAACATGGGAACAAACGGAAGAAAAAATAAAAGAAATATATAGAAAGCCACTAGGAGTGGAGGTTCAATCCATCGAAAGAGCACATCGAATAGAAAAAAAGAAATACAAAGGACACTTAAGAAATACAAAGGACAACCGATTGTTGTAAGATTCTATGATTAGAAGGAAAAAGAAAAAATTATAAAAAATAGATCTAACCTTAAAGGTACGAAGATTTATTTGGATGAAGACTTTTCAGCAGAGACTAGAGCAATAAGAAAAAAGTTAATTGAAATCATGTTACAAGAAAGGAGAAAAGGAAACTCAGCAAAAATTATTTTTAATAAGCTAAAGGTAAATGATAAAATATGGTCGTATGAAGAATGGATGAGAAAAGCTAAATCAGAAGAAAGGGAGAGAGTAAATGAAATAGAGGTGAAAAATAGTGAAGGAAAAGACTAAAAAAAAACGAGAAATCATAATTAACCAACGTGAAGAAAGCTTAGAAGGTTATCAACAAAGGTTACAAAAATCTGAAAAATTGTCAACAAGTTATAATAGTTGAAGGTTAGTGAAGATAGAAGAGGAAATATAATTATTTAATGAAGAAGTCAACCTCACAGAATTAATGTCAGTTTTGAAACGCTTAAAAAAGAATAAAGCTGCGGGTCCTGATGGAACAAAAAATGATTATATTAAGAATATGCCTACAGAAGGAATTAAAGTATTTTTATGATGGATGAATTGGATTTGGAAGACCCAAAAAAATTCCAGGTAACTGGAGAAATTGAAAAATTATCCCTATTTATAAATCGGGAAATTCATTCATTCATTCATTCATTTTATTTCCATTACATTTTAGCATAGTCCTGTTTGGAAGCGTTTGTAGAGCTTCCTATCAACAGGTGCTACCGTTGAGTACATTCATATTGATATATTTGAGTTATTAGTTACATATGCATTTTTTAGAAAGTAAAGAGACTAAAATTGCCGATTATACAGTATATTAATTCATAACTTAGGATTAATTTTTTTTTTTTTTTTTTTTTTTTTGAATAAGGGAAGTTGACATAAACAGTTAACTAAGTATACAAGGTTGTTAAATTTTTGGAAAATGCGAAAATAAATGCGACCTAAATAATTATAGAGGAATTACATTATTAAATATATATATATTTTAAGATATTTGGAGAAATTTTAAGAGGTAGAATAGAGAAATGGTTAGAAGAAAAAACTCTGATTGTAGAAAATCAAGCAGGATTCAGGAAAGGTTATTCGACAATAGACAATATGTTTGTTTTAAATACCTGTGTAATTACAAGGTTAATGGAAAAAAGAAAGAAATTGTATGCATTATTTGAAGACTTTAAAACGGCACTTGATTCCACAGATAGGACGATATTATTAAAATGTTTGGAAGAAATAGGAATAAAGGATAAAGTTTTGAGAATAATTAGGAATATCTATAAAGAAACTATAGTTACAATTGGGAATGGAACAGAAAAAATTAAATTTAATAAAGGTGTAAGACGGGGTTGTGGCCTTAGTCCCGTTTTATTTATAATTCTGATTAATAATCAGAACTAAAATTAAGAGAAGAAGGATGGGGTGGAACTAAGATAGGAAAAGAAAAAATTTATAGCTTATTATATGCGGACGTTAATGGCGGAAACAAAAGCAGAATTAGATAAGATGATTAAGATACTTAAGGAATTCACAAAAGTTAATAGACTAACAATAAATTTAAAGAAAACTAAAATTATTATTTATAGGAGAGGAGGAAAAAGAGCGAAAAAGGAAAAGTGGCACTGGGATAATGAAGAAATTTTAATTGCAAATAGTTATCAATACTTAGAAAGGTTTTTTACAACAGAAAACAGTATAAATGAAAACGTGAAATATAGAAAAGAGAAAGGTGTTGCATCGGCTTCGGAAGTAATTAAATTAATAAAAAGATCAAAATTAAGGATTGGAGTAAAATTAGATTTTTATTTAAAACAATGATAAAAAGTATAGTAAGTTATGGAATGGAAATTGATGGATAGTTAATTAGAGAAGAATTTGAATCTATACAAAATATATGTATGAAACTTGTTTGGACGATGGATAGAGATGTCCCAGGATATATTATTAATGCGGAATTAGGTTTGATTCCTCTTCGTTTAGATATGTTAAAAAGGGCATTTATGTATTTGGAAAGAATAATAAATTTAAATATAACAAGACTGCCGAGAATATGTTGGGAAGATATGGTTGAGAAAACAAAAATTGGAAAATTAAATAATTGGACTCAAACGATTAATGAAATATTTATTGAAGCTGGATGGGTTGTAGAATGGGATAGATCATTAGAGGTCGATTACTGGGCATCTAATAAAGAAAAAGTTATAAAGAGAATTGGGGAAATAACATTGCAAAAAATGTATAATAAAATACAAAATTCGGCATATAATGAATATTACAAATTTTTAAATTGGCAAATAAATGGTTCATACTACATTTGTTCAAAAGTTACAAATAAGTATATAAAAGAAGTATATATTAAATTAAGAATGGGATGCATATGGAGGAAAAGTAAATACTGGAAAAAAATAGAAGATAAATTTTATAGTTTGGGTTGTAAAATAATAGAGGGTTGGGAACATGTCATTTTTGATTGCGAGAAATTGACTGAAGAAAGAGAAATATTAGAAATTAAGAATGTTAAGGAGAGAAGATGTTGGTTGTATAAAATATTGTCCTCTCAGTATGTAAATAAAAAACTATGTAAATTCATAATAACATTTATTGAGAAAGGAAAAAAATGGAATTAATGTAGAACTAATTGGAATTGAATAATTGAAAGCGTATGGTTTCTTATTTTTTTTTAACTTCTTTTAATTCTTCATTTAGGAATGATATATTTGTAGAATAGTTATAATATTATTTATTTCTATTACTGCTTTATTTAATTAATGAAATTATATATGTGTGTGGTTTATTTACAGATATTTTTTGTGAGGATAAGATATTTTAACGTGTCGGATGTAATATCAACGTGAAGTCAACTAAATCGATGAAATAATTTACACACAAGCCGACAAAGGAGGCGCTATGGTGGTCCTATCCAGAAAAGATTATATAATGATGTGTGAAAAATTCATCATAGAACAAACAGGGTTCTGCTCCGTGGGAGAAACCGAGGAAACCCATTTAAAAGAGATTAATCTCAAGATTCACAAACTTCTGACCTTAGGTATTATCACTAATGAAAAGGAAAGGGCTATGATCCTCTGTAACAAAAACATTCCTGGGTTTAAAGAATTACCCAAGGTGCACAAAGATAAAGAAAATGGGCTATTCAAATAAGGCCTATCATTAATTTCAGGGACAGTGCAATTATGCATGTGTCCAGACTCATAGTAAGCCGACTTAAAGCTATTCAGGTCCGATCTTCATTTTCGATCGAAAACCGTACTCCGGTGTTGCAATATCTCAGGGAGAATGGAAGTGTACAAGAGACCAAGATGATGTCTTTGGATGTAGTGAGTTTGTATACGTCCCTCACTCCCTCTCTTGTGTTAAAGGCGTTACAGTTTGTGGTGGACAATGATAGTGGCATCAGGGAAGGCATCAAATTTTTTAATATTCAGGAAGCCAATACACTAATCGATACACTATTCTACTTACAATATTTTTCCTTCAACAAACGCCTATATCTCCAAACCTCGGGTACTTTTATGGGGCTCCCCTCTTCCGCTATTCTTGCAGAAGGGGTTATGGCTGAGGTTGAGCACTAAGCAATGTCGATTGATAATAACTTTCACAACGTGCATTACCTAGCACGTTATGTCGACGACACGTTTTTGATCGTCAACAGACATTATAAAGATAAAGTCCTAAAAGACTTCAACAGCATTAATCCGAATATACAGTACACCTCTGAGGAAGAGCATGATGGTACGCTGCCATTCCTGGATATTTACATTAAAAATACAGGACTACGTACAAAACCTCAGTGTTTAGGAAAAAGACTGATGCGGGTATTACGGTTAACTATTATAGTGCGGTATCCCAAAGCTACAAAAGAAATGCTTTTATGATGGCAGTTAGAAGAGCCTATGAGATTTCATCCAGCCAAAAATTCCTGCAACATGAAGTTGAGGTCATCCATAGTACCTTTAGGAGCAATGGGTTCCCAAAAAAAACCCTGGATAGATATCTTAGGAGATATCACAGATTGAATTGTCAAGTACGGCATGCATCCCTTACCTCCACCTGCAATAGTAATAGGAATAAGCGATCGGCTCTGAAAGGAAAATATGTATCGCTCACCTACGACCGAGAGATGATGAAAAAACTAAAACCCATCCTATACAGGGTCGGCATATCGGTGTCCTGCAAACCATGTAGTACGCTTGGCAACGCGCTCAACCATAAAAAAGCCACTCCCAGTGAAGAGCGTACACAAAAAACGCAAAATGTGGTTTATGGAATGTTCTGCAATTCCAATAGTGCCCGCAACCATGAATGCTTATACGTGGGCCAGACCAAAAGGGAGTTGGACACCTGTGTAAAGGAGCACATTTATGCGGTAAACGTGGGCAATTCTGTATATCACGCCGCGGCCCACTGTCACACCAAGGGGCACAGTATTGGGGACAAGAACGTGGTCATTTTCGGAACGTATAGAGACCATTACCTTCGTAAATTTTTCGAGTCAGGGGTGATTAAGACCTCAGGATGTTATAATCAAGAACTCTCCACTCTTATGTCCTGGAATATGGCCTTTAAAAAAAAAAAAGGCTGAAGTAAAAGCGTTTTATCGTCATTAATTCAGTTCTTCGCCAACAGGTGGAGGCATACATAAAGAATTTTCTGACCGCGTGTTTCCTGCTAGTGAGAAAAGGAGGTGTTGAAAGTTTGCTGTTTTCAACATATCTTAACTTAGCAGTCTTTCCATTTCTTCAATTGCTTTGGCCTTGATCTTATTGGCATCCATGAACTTTTCACTGTTTCAGACATTGCAATTTGTTTATTTTCATGTGTATTGCTGCAGATGTAACCGATATAGATTCCTTTAGAAACCTCAGTTGCTGTAAGGATATCACATGTTGTGTCATTTCATTGAAAACGCCTGATCATTTCAAACTTCTCTTCAATAATAATTAATGCTATTCTTTTTGGCTTACTTTTAGGGAAGTATTTTTAAGTATTTTAAGTATTATTTTAAATATTTTTAATATGCATCATGCATTAGTGTATAAAAGCATTTCTACTAACTAACTAAAAAAAAATTCCTGCGCTCGTGACTCAATTTGTCATTTTTGCGATGACATTGCCATAATTCTGAGCACACATTATAATATCCAACATCTCTGCAACTACGTTTGGAAAAGTATTTCAAGATTCATAACATTTCTCACTTGGAAAAAAGTAACATTTTCTTTAATTGTTTTATGACATTTGAAAAGAATCCTCAACAACAAAACCTTTCATGTGACAGAGTAATGATAGCAGATATTTAACTGATTACCTTATTTTGATGTTTGGATCTGGGCCAATTTTTGAAGAAATCTACAAATAACAATGAATATTTTTTACTTGTTGATTTTGTTATTTGTATTTTGTTAAGTACTAAGAAAGTTCAGATTTTTTTAACGAGATTATTAATTGAATTTAATGCTTGAGATTTAAAAAAAAACATTCTTGGTATTAATGAAAATAAATCTAAATTATAAACTGATATTTTCTCAAGCAAAATTAGCCAGATCCTGATCAATAAAACTTTCTTAACTGAAACTTGTAAAAGCCTGAAATTCTCTTGTTGACTTTCTGTTGACAGTAATTAATATTCCGGTTTTTTTTCCTCGAGAACTAGAGATAATTTTTTATTTTGTTATTTTTTCTAACGTTTAGTTGCAAGATATATTTTAAAAGTTACTATACATACCTTTTAAACTGGTAATGCCTTTAAAATCTTTCATTACTAATCTTACGGAAGTATTGCATATGGTGAAGTAAGTTTGATTGAATAAACATTCTCCAAAAGTTTGTGCTTGTTGATATTTGATTGGGAAAAAACTCGTCCACATGTATGTATTCTCCATATCTGGACTCCTCTTTATAATTGGACAAAACTTTTCTGCTTCAGGGTTGTATGTGAGGTTACATTGTAGATCTCCAGATACTGATTGCAGCAAAGCACCATGAAGAAGTAGAATTAGCCAAAGCATGATGTTTAGGATTCTGAAATAAAACCGGACGTTGTAATTCTTTAAATAAAATGTTTCAAAAAATGCTTCAAATATTAGATCTTATTAGAAAGAAATCTTTTCTAAATTAGTAACATTACAATGAATGAAGTTTCTTTATTTCCATCAACGTAAATTATTTCTATTAATACTGTCTTTTTTAAATATTTTATATGTAACAGCTTTTATATTTTACTGAAAATTCATTGTAAATTTTTTGTGGAAATGTTAATAAGATCCAAATGTATAAAAATTGAAATCTAACGAAAGAACTTAATTTGTCTTTCTGATATTGTATTATGTTATTTACATTTCTCACTTGGAACAAAGTAACATTTTCTTTTAATTATTTAAAATATTTGAAAAGAACCCTTAATAAAAAAAAAAACAAAAAAACATTTCAGGTGATGGTGTAATGTTAGCAGATATTTATGCATTTGCTGTTAATTAAAAATTACTCGACATTTTTTGGACCTAATTAAAACAACCCCATATGTAGATAATACCCAATATAAATGCTTGAGAAATACTGATTTGTTAAAATTAAAATGGCCCTATTCAGTGGGCTCAGGAACAAGTGCTAAAGAATTCAGAGGAGAAATTTAGACAGCAGATTCTTCAAAGTCTGCGCTCGCCATTTATTGAATAAAAAAAATTACTTACAAAATTAATCATTAAACTAAACGTCTGAGAACGAAGATAGCACTGTAGAAATTACAGTTTGTCATCTCGCCTAATAAGAGAGTCCTTAACTAAGGAATTACATCAATAAATTTTATTACTTTTGCTACGACTTTATATTAGGAATTGGATATTACAGTGAGATTTATAACATTATCGTACAGTAACATCTTCTATATAATTGCCTCATTTTATAATGAGATTTCAATGTTAAAATGAATTCAATTAGTGATTCAAAATGACTGTGTTCTCTCTTGCTCGATTCTTTCTCCTCTCGGCAAGCTTTTACCTTTACATATTTATTGTGTTGAATGTAAATTGCAAAGAGATAATCATTCTCACTCAGTCCGTACCATAATCGAAGTGATAAGTGACTTAACAGGATTAACCTTAATTAGTTAATCAACAGTTTTTAGGATAAGGACTGAAACGAAAAACAGCGACTGCTTTCTTCGATTCACGGCCGGATGAGGACTGGCTCATAGCGTCCTAGACTATAGAAATTTGCATCCGATGGAAGGTACATGAATTTTATTCAAAAAAGAAATTCCAATGTTGAAGCTCTTGAGAAAATAAGATGATAATTTGCGTAATTTTACTTTGAGAACATTACAACTATTGTTTAACGACATCAGTTTTGCATAGTTCAGATGACATGTCGTGACGCCTGGATCCTGCATTGATTGATCAGGAAGATATAATTTTATGGAGACGACGATATTAAAGGGCAATTAAGAAATATCGAAACGAAAGATATATTTATTATTGAGATGACATATGGATTAACGCTGACCGTTCTAAAAGTAAAATATGAATTGATGATCTCGTTGATTAAACTGTGGAAAGTTTGATTGGAAGTCCCATTCTTGTAGTAATGATACCCAAGTGTTGTGAATTTTGTAAATTACAAATAAGTTTTTTTTTTTTCTTCCCTCAATTTATTTTTTTTTCATGTGTAAAATAGTAAAGATCATAGATGTGAAATTAT
>JAFIDM010056652.1:0-38294 GCA_023159025.1 Thereuonema tuberculata | reverse complement strand
ATCAATTTTCGTGTTCGTATAAGATACAGAAGCTTTCCAATCAATATGTCTACATTTCCGATGTTTCAGGACCTACATTCTGTGAACGTCTTTTTCTACAGCAAAACTTTTCCCTCAAATCTTGCGTCATTCTGTTTTTCATGGTTGCTAAACCACGAATAAGTCTCTGATATATCAAGGCTTTGAGATGGTCTCCACTATCAAAAGTCACTGGGTTTGATCTGGCCATGCTTTCGGAAATTCATGACTAATCACTCTCTTTTCTTGAATTGTTGTCGTATCATTTGCTAAACCTGCAACAATTCAACAAATTGTGTGGTGGTGCTCCATGAATATGATAGAATCTGGGCTGTAATAGCAAACATGTCTCCTGATTATCTACCAACTGAGACGGTAGTCATTAATCCTGTAATTCTATTTTTTTCGAAAACGTATTGCAGATGATAAAGGATGCAGTGAAAGCACACCAAACTTTCGAAGAATGTAAAGAGATCTGATGGAACTCATGATGCTTATTCGCAGCCCAAATTTTGACACGAAAAAAAATAATAATATTAATTATTCATAAAAGATACTTTTTTAATTAATTAATCAAGGCGATCCCTTATCAACTGGCGGGAAAATATTAATAAAAGGTAAAATACCGAGAATCTGATTAAATTAATATCTCTGCTACCATTCCGTTTTAAAGGATTACGAACAACCTGCAAGAAATGATAAACCAAGGATAAATAAGCAACTTCATCACACAAAGTTTAAAACAAGAAGACAAAAACTTTAATCACATAATAAACACAAATAATAGGTAGGAAAACACATCCAGTGGATTCTTACTTCCACATTGTATTTGACTAAAGGTATGATTAACTAAATAGATAGATTAGCATAGATTAGAAAGTTTTCTCAATTAAGAAAAGTTCGAAAGAAACATAGTCAATTAAACGATAAGGAGATGTGAGACTTGTCAGCACACTTCGTGTATAGTCAGAGTTGATAGGCTTACCAAAGTATCTCTGGGAATGTTCTCGTTGTTCACGATGCACTATGAGATCTCATTTTTTATTCACCTAACTTCCACACGATTTCACATTACGCACATTAGTCCGAAAGTTTCACTAAAACACTCCAAAGGTCTGGCACACTGAAGCATCGAAAAATACTTATCATTGTCGCAGAACTGTTCCGGAAAATCACAGGCCGGGTGGTCCTTCCGTCCCCCGGGGAGAGCAGCTTCTGATACTCGCAAATTCCCGTGGCGGACGACATCCTGGGCACGCTGATTGTTTCGGAGATCATTTCGGCGACCGGTGAAAGTTTCTCTCGCTGCTGCCTTCCTAGCGTCGGCGTCGAGCGGGTTGGTTGGCTGTAGAACCACGTCAATAGGAGACGGTTGCACGGCGTTATCCGGGCGGACTCACTCTCGGATCGGGCGCCGTTCCGCCTTGTGCAGCGGGTTCCCCACCAAACGATCACATCGACATTCTTGCATAGGCTATTCTTGAGCAGTCGAAGGTAAAGCACACCCTGTGTAGATGCAGTGTCTTTCTCCAGGCTTATCGTTCTCACACAAATCCTTGCTTAAGAGGAAGAATAACGTAAAAGTTAAAAATAAAAACTAACGTGAGAATGAAGTTATTTAAAATCGAGATTACATTCTTGTTCGACTTAGTGGCTTAACGACTCCGACACCAACTATTAATTATTCCGAAAATAAAATAATTGAAAAGAATAACTGATTACGTCACCAAAACACACAAATTTAGCCAATAACGGGACAGGCGACGAAGAGACGGGTAAGCTACAAGGGAGAAGTGATTGACAGGCCCACAGACAATGTAAAGGAAAGCAACAGGAAGCTCTCAAATAAACAGAGTAGCAAAGAGAAGCAAGGGGGCAAAGGGTCAACTAAAGGAAACGAAACGCAAGACCACCGGAGAAAGATAAACATGAATGAAGGAATAGAGTCTAATGTAAAAGGAATTCGCAAAAATCAAAAATAAGAGTAAAACAGTGAGAAAGATGGCGAAAAATAAAGAGACGGAAAATAAAAGAGCAAAAATAAACAAAAGACTAAAAAAATCGTGACAATTTCTCAATAATGTATGACAATATTACCGCTGAGATATAAAAAATTTTCAAGGTCAATCATTACCGACCTTCAATTGAGCTGCTAGCCAAACTGTAATATGGTCTACGCATCAGTATGAAGCAAGGTTGAATATTGAATATGAAATATCATGAAAGGGAAAAACTTTCAGCATTGATGCACGATTTTCCACACAGTATCACATATCCAGTTGTCAAAGATTCCAGAAGCAATGTTGGACACTTTTTTAACATTTTAAGGACTCATCAATTTGTTGCCTTGCCCTATCCTCACTTCTGAAGCTGGTTCATTTCCAAATCGTAAAATCATTTTTCTAACATTTTTGTTATTATAGGATCTTTTCTTCTATGCTTCCAATATCAGCCGTAGCATGGTATTAGCATCATCGTCTTGTTGATAATAAAACTTACCTAGCAATGCACGTACAGATAAGATAAAAGCAATAGAACTTCAGTCTTATCATAATGACGGAAACAGTTTCCATTTCATTAGCAACAGTAGCAACGGTGAAATTATGCAAATTTCACGCGCTTCTGTGCCCAAATTCCTCCTTGTGTTAAAATTTTATATTTCTTATTTCATAAATAAAAATTTATTTTATATTTACTTTGAATTTCTATCAGAACAAAGTTTTTATCCCACCTATTGGACTGTAGCTGTTATTTTTACAGAAATATGTATGAGTAGAGTCATTAAGCATAAAATAATCTTATTAATTTTTCTTTTCATAGGCAAAGAAATTGTTGAATAATTTCCAAGAGTGGCAGATTTTAGGAGAAACTCTACATGTAACGAACAAATCAAATAAGAACTGGTTATGTCGGGTGATGTTATATTCACTTATTAATGTTTCAATAACCCGTGTGTATTTTATTGAGATACATTATAGGTATAATTTATTCTATTTGCCACATGAAGTTCTTATTTCCTTCATTGTGACTCTTGTAACCCATCTTTGGTATCGACAAAGCGGTCTTATCTTCAACATCTGCATCTATTATTTAAGAGTAGCCAATGAAGCGTTTGATTCTCTCAATGAGAAACTGAAAGACATTCTGAAGAATCCTACATTTCACAGTTGCAAAACATTGAGGGAAACACGACTACAGCATGAAAGAATATGTGAGTTAGTTGAGAAATTAAGCAATATTTTTGCCCCAATAACTTTCATTTTTTTCTTAGGAACAACTGTAAATCTATGTTTGATTATTTATCTTCTTGTTTACGATGAAACTCTGCTTACCAGTTACGGAATCCAAACGATACCAATGTTATGTGATCTGATAAATCTCTGTGCTGCCTTCGACATAGTTTCATTTAAGGTGAAAATATTTTTTGCTACTGTTGTGTTAAAGAAATAAATTATGATAGTTGAAAAATAAATGTAAAAAGAAACTTAACGTGCATTGCCAAAATTTAGAAAACGAAAATCTTCTGAAAGATTTTCTTCTCAAATTTTTTAATGCACCAAAGTAAATAAGGATTCTCGCACCCCGAGTTACCATTTCGGGAATCTGAGACAGCTGTTTCAGCCTTGTTAGGCTTCTTCAGTCAGATTTATCCATAATGGTAACTCAAAGTGCCAGCCAGACAACAAAGGTGAAACCATCCCGCACCCAGGAATGGCTCCTCCCACAAAATCAAGCACAGTTGTAAATTCACTCTGCACCGCACAGCCTCAAATTTTTGTCCCGCGGACCGCTTTTAGAAGATTTTTGTTTTCTAAATTCTTGCAATGCACGTTAAGTTTCTTTTTACATTTGTTTGTATTTATTTTGGATTCTCAATCCTTACTTAAATTCTTTTGCGCCCAGCGGACCGCGGGACAAGAATTTGAGGCTGTGCGGTGCACAGTGAATTTACTACTATTGTGCTTGATTTTGTGGGAGGGGCCGTTCCGGGGTGCCGGGATGGTTTCACCTTTGTTGTCTCGCACTTTGAGTTACCATTACGGGTAAATCTGACTGAAGAAGTCTAACAAGGCTGAAACAGCTGTCTCAGATTCTCAAAGGGGTGCGAGAATCCTCATTTACTATGGTGCATTAAAAAATTTGAGAAGAAAATCTTTTAGAAGATTCTCGGTTTCTGAAAAATAAATATTGTTAAAAATCCTCTAACAGACTATGATATGAAACTTATGAATTTATTTGAAAAATAGATGAAATTCTAATATAAGATTATTTGCTATGTAGGCATCCCAGCCTTTGAAAACGAGGAGTAATATGAACGTTTCTAATTTCAATTTCTCGTCGGATTTCCATCTAGAGGTCAGTATGGTAACGTGCAGATGAATTTAGGAGAATACAAATGAATTTATAAAAAGAAATATCCAAATTAAAATAAAATTAAAAGTATATAATGCATCATGAATGCATAATCCCAGGTTCTTTTTTTTAAATGTCTAGAATTAAAAAATACATTCAATTTCTGGCAAAAAATAATAAAGGAAATAATTCAAATTGGCTTTAGAAATAGTTAACGGGCATTGAAAAGTTAATTGTTAAGTGTGGTAACTAACTATAAATTGGGCAAATTTTGGTATTCTCGATACGACATTTATTTAAATTAAATATACTTTTTTATTTATTTTTATATGTACATTCACCTAAATTCACTCTTTGTACATTTAAAATTTGTGTTAAGACCAGTAAACTAAATTTATTTTCAATTTCTTTGAGAAAAAACAATGTCACAAATTCCACTTTTATATATCTGAAATCTTTCCTTTTCATAACAACCTCTTAAAAACGTTTTCCGAAATTTCTTTTCCTAGATGCAGTTGTTTCTCTTCAAATTGACTGGTCGGCCACTGGATCTCAGTGTATTAGGATATTTTAGTCTTCAGAAACGTTTAATAACATCGGCAAGTATTTACTTCATTTTTTAACAAATTAAATTAAAATGTAGGTCCTGCAATGGAATTTATTTTGGAAACACAGGGAGAAAATTAGGAGAGCGTATACAAGAACATGTAAGCGCATTAGAAACAACCATCCGAAAATCTCAGATTGGGCCCACCATTCAATATAATTGGGACATGATCCCGACCCAATCGTACAATATAGTATACAGAAATATACGTAATAAAGAAACAAGGTTTATTTTAGAGGCTTGTATAATCAATAGCTTTAAATGTTTCAACAAGCAGAAAGGTGTGGAGATTAGTCAAATAATACTTGAAAAATTCAAAAATAATTGTAAAGACATTGCACGATATCAATAATGTTTTTATTTATTTTTTTTATTTATTTTTTTATATAACTATGTAAATGCTCCTAGATTGTTTTCCAATAATAATAACTATGTAAATGATTCTATATTGTTTCTAATTATAATTACAATGTATAATTACAATATGTGATTTGATATTGTTAATATTCAATTCATAAAAACTTTGTTTTTATGAAGAACATTCCATGTATTGAATAAGCCTGAAGAAGCATGTAAAATGTCTAACCTGCGAAATATAGCTATGTTTAAGAAGAAGACGAGATTTTGTTTTTATTTCTAATAAATTCTTTGTTTACATCAATCATGAAAAAGTCAATTTCAATCAAGCGGAATTAAAAAAATTTCTTCTGTTTTATAAAGCAAAAATAAGAGATTAAGATTAAAAAAAATATATAAAAGAATACAAAACATCGGTTGTAATTATAAATGAATTAATCTTTCCAGGTATATCAGCTACATCTATCGCTGAAAATCCTAAAAAGGATTCATGAATCAGTTTTGTATACCATTTCAATTCCTTATAACTTAAACATGCCCATAATTATGAATTCAAATATTTTTTATATATCAATTAATCCCTCGTGATCCACTGTTGTCACGTGGATGATTCAGAATCCAGAGATGATTAGGAATAACGTCATTTCCTCATTTGGCAAACTCTCTTTCTTGAAAGCAAGATAATTAATTGGCTAAATTAGTTAAATTAACTTATATTGAATCAGTTAAATCTCCAAAGTAGGCTAATCTTAAATAATCTTTTAAATTATTGATAAGAAATTTAACGATAATAAAATATTAATTACAATTAACGCAATACTTGAAATTTATTATTCTGATTTTTGAGATTGTTAGTTGTTTGTATTATCGCGTTTGGTGTAAAGAATCAGGAATTGCTTACGATAAAATTGAGGGAGATAGAAGTTATTGATGTGGTAATGGTGAATAGTACTGTTTGGAACTGTAAACCCAATTTCATTAGTAAATTTAAGTTAAAAAAGAAATGAGTTTATTCAGGAAAATGAAGTAATTTCAAAAAAATATTGTTTGCGTTGGCTGTAGTGTATTTATGCTTTTAAGAAATGTTAAATTCATGCGTATAAAATGCAGAAAATGGAAATTAGGATTTTTACAAAAGCCTGAAAATAAGTATTTACCTCAATAATAAAAATTAAATAAAAAATATTAAAACTAGAAATTAATAATACTAAAAAAATTTTTTTTAGTTAAAAAAAATAGCTTTTTTAATGAAAAGGTGTTGTTTTTTTTTATATAGTCTCTTTCAAAATTTTTAATTCAATATTTTATTTCTTTATTTCAGATCATGGCTACTGTTGTCAGCTATTGTATTATTCTTATCCAGTTCCATCAAAGTACCGATGTTTTGTCTCATCGCAATGAGACATTATATGAAAAGCTTTCATCAATAATTAATGAATAAGAAACTTACATTTGTTTATGAAACTTTTTGCAATTTTTTATTTATTATCCCTCTACTGTAATTTAAGAGAATTGGAAGAAGTATTTTAGCATTTCTTATTATATATAATAAAAGCGTTATTTTGTCTGTCATAAGACTTTACGTTTTTCCGATTTTGTGACCAAACTATAAGAGATAGAGTGGTCAAGTAAATGGATAAAATGTAGATCTTTTTAAGATAAACAAAATGCTACAAAAATCTTTCGAAAAAACTTTTTGGTTTCCAAGACGGCGCCTTTTAAAGGATCAAATTTTGACTTTTTCTCAATTTAAACGAAAAGTATAAAAGATGGAAGAGAACATTATATTGAGAAAATGTTGATATTTGAAAGTTCTATCGAACGATATATCAGTTATTCACAAACGCTTCAGCGTTTGCAAGATACATGCAAAAATGTGAATTTTCGATGTGTGACGCCGACCCGCATTACATCCGAGATACTCGGAGAAGCCACAATGGGCTGGGAAGTTATATATTCTCCGATGATCGCAACATTAATTTGCTAAATAAATAGTTTTTTTTTTAATGCTATATTCAAGGGTTCCGGAGCGAAGCGACGGTACCCGGCTATTATTATTATATATTATAAAAACGTATATTACAAAACGTTATTCTGTCTGTCAATCTGTAAGCAAAATGCTAAATTACAAATTACTAAAATGTTACTGAAATAGAGAATCTATTCATAAAAAATGAAAATATTTTTCATTTTTTAACAACTGTCCAACTATACTGATTAACGACGTAAATATAGATATTTTCAAAATGAATAAAAACAATGTGCAATAATGGTTTCAAAAATCGTCTTTACGGAACAACAAGAAACTATACAATTCATGGAAACACGAAAACAAATATATATCATATTTTCATAAATAAACATGATATCAAAACACCAGGAATAATACGTAAAGAACGAATCGGATAACAGTTGAAAATGAGAAAATAACACATCCAAATATAATCTATAAAGAACTAATCAATAATGTTAACAAAACAAAATTCATGAAAACCTACATATATAAAAAGAAAAGTCCTGACTCACTCACTCACTGACTCATCAACGCTCACCCCAAACCCTTGGATCTAGAAAGCTGACATTTTGCACAGAGGTTTCCTTTATGATGTAGACAAGGAATAAGGCCGGATTTTTGGAAATTCGGGATAGGGAATAACCTGGCAAACTGACGATGATGTGTATGGCGGCAACCCCAGGTGTGTGGCGCCAACCCGCAATACACCTGAGTTAAGTGGAGAAGGGCACAACGGGCTGGAAAGTCGTATATTCTTCGATCTCAATATTAATTTGCTAAATAAAGTTTTTTTTTTTAATGCTATATACACAATGGTTCCGGAGCGAAGCGACGGTACCCGGCTAGTTTATCATAAAACTACAGGATTGATTTTCGTAAATTATTATTATGAGATTTACTTACTGATAAAAAAAAAGCACTTACTGCTTCTAAGTTTACTTAAGTCGGAATTACTCGTTTCTAACGATCTTTTAGAAAGAATAGTCGAGAATAAATGCAACAAGAAAGTAATTCTAATTTTAATAATAAAAGAAGAAAAGAATTTACGCTGTTTTAGAAATTTCTTTCTTTCAATTCTACTTCATTTGATTGATCTAAATTCTCATTCTTAAATGAATTAATACAAAAAAATCTATTAATCAATCAGACAATATCTTATTTAACGATTGCATATTGCGTGGTTAAGGAAAATACAGTAAACATCTTATGGAATGGTAATTCATTGTAATATATTATCATCACAAACAAAATAGTCTCCCAATGATTACTCATGGCAGAAATCACTTAAGAAAATCTAATTGAGGCAGTAGGAACATTTAGAAAATCAATATTTCGTTTTTATAAAGAGTTTTCAATGTGCTGTCAGTAAAAATTTCTGATTGAAGTGTAAGTAATTCTCTTGTCTCTCATTTATTATGTTTTATAAATTCGTTATTTTTCCACGAGCTTTTAGACAATCATTTTCTACTATTCGGAGCTAAAACACATAAAAACTTATTTAAAATATTATTAGTCCTTACACAAATGTTAAGAATATTAAACGATTTCTGCTTTGGTTAATCATTATTACTGAAATATTGCCGTGCCGGGATATTCTATTGAATTAGTCAGTGGCCTTCCACAAGACAGATGCGTCGGCATCAGGGTTCAAATCCCGGCTTCGGCTTGGATGATTGCTTCTTGCTTTTGACTCTTCTTCTTCATTCTTCCGCTGTCTACGGCACTGATAAGCATTCCAAAACTAATAGGTTTAGAACAATAGATCCTTAAAGAATGAACGTGGGGATGTACGCGGCTTGAGAATGAAGGAACAATATGCACGGGAAGTACCGCAACAATGTTGTATTATCTAAAAAAAAATACTCAAATATTATAATCTAAAAATGGGAGATTGGAATTAAATTATCCTGAGTGAGAATCCCAAAAGTAATCCCATAAGTAATGAAAATCAGCAAATATATATAAGCAGAGGTTTTTTTTTTTTTTATTAAAGTGAGTTCATTCATAGTTCTCTGCCAAGGGCAGGTCCTTCACTGCAAACCCAGCATTCTCCAATCTTTCCTATTTTCTGCCTTCCTCTTCGTCTCTACATAAGATCCATTTATCATAATGCTGTCGATCATCTTAAATCTTCTTCTGCCTCGAACTTTTTTACCGTTCACCATTCCTTCCAGTGCATCCTTCATTAGGGAGTTTCTTCTCAGCCAGTGACCCAACCAGTTTCTTTTTCTCTTCCTGATCAGTTTCAGCATTATTCTTTCTTCACCCACTCTTTCTAGCACAGCTTCATTTCTTATTTTGTCTGTCCATTATTAAAGTGAGTAAGGTGTGATAAAACTATATTAAAGTGAGTAAGGTGTGATAAAACTATATACACTATGAATGAGATGGTTTGTATTAACTGAAATAGTTCTAAAGTTCTCTTCAATAATTCTTATCACTTAATAGTTCATTTAATATAACAATCTTATTTTCATCTATCTTAAATTTATCTAATTTGTCACTTAACGAAATCCTTTCGTAACTGACTAATTATTTCACTAATGTTCACGGCACAAATAATATTCACTTATTCGGAGCACTTTTATATATCCAGCAACATTTCTTTTAACTTTCATAACTTAAATATATTGTTATCAAATTTAATGTTATCACTTCTAAAATATAAATATCATATAGGCTTAGTCACTTGTGAAGCACTTATTGACGTTGCACTATTATCTGGTTTCATTTTGATATATAACTAAACTATCACTGAAGAATGGCTTTTTGTTCTTCAACCTTTTGCATAAATAAATTAAAATGTTCTGTACTCACAGTTTGTTGTGTTGTATTTTCTAATGGCACTATAGTTCTTTCCGTTGAACTTCTTTTTCGTTGCGGCTTGAAATTACCGCTCGATGAGATTCACTGATTTCATTGAAGCAAATTCTCCACACTTCCGTCTTTCAATGAACCAATCGCAATTGTCGAAACAACGAACTTCCGCTTCTAGCTTCATTTGTCTCTTATTTATTTGGAATTAAATTCTTTCGTTTCTATTGTAGCAAGTCTCACATATTTCTTGCTTCCACTTCATTTAAATCGGTTTGAATTATTTCCCATGTCTTTCTTCTTTCATATTTCGAGTCGACCGCAAATTCCATTGCGTAGCTTCATTGAACTCTCAATGCTCACGTCGATGATCCAAATGGGAAAACCTTCTGACTCCAACCAGCCTCGTTCATGAACTGAACTGTTCACATCGTGTGACGTAACTGCACTCTTTTTGAGAACCTTTTGCGTCACATCTAAAAACCCTACCGTTCTTTTTCTGCACTAACTGACGTCATGGAAAAATAAAAATATAATTGTCCACATATAATTTTCTTTAATTTATTTCGAAGCCTTTTAATTTATTATTTTAAATTTCACATCTTCAAGTATTAAAATTGAATCAATACAACATACAAAAACATTTTTAAAATCTCCTTTTTATATTCGATAATATTTCGCAGGAATTTTATCATCCTGCTTTTTCAAGTCTCAGTTTTAGAATATAACATCAACAATAAGAAATTCTTATCATGTTCAAATTATACAACATAAAAGTCTAATCATATTCAAATAATAAGAATTTAACATCAAAAAATATTATGTCCGCATAATAATAAATAATGGAATATTTAATAATGAAAACGGACAGTATTGAATTTATTTAAACTTTGTTTCTTTTCCTCTGATTATGTCTTAAAAATAAGATAGTGTATTTGCATTAACAAAGTATTCTTTGTCTTTGTTCATGCAGTTGAAAGCTTTTATTGTACCGTACATGCTTCTATGACATATCTTGCATGCTTGTTTAAGATTTTAAAAAGTATTTCAACTTTTGGGTCTGGATTATGTTTTTCTTGTATACAATGCTCATCCCATTCTGAAATTTGTGGGTGGTTGTTCCTATAGACTGCACACTGTTGATTTTGTTCTCAGTAGCTACTTTAAGGACTTTTATTATAAATTTAGTTCTTTTTTCTTTTCCTTTGTTTTTCCTGTTGAAGGCTTTGAAACATTTGTTGATGAAAGTCTCCGGATATTCATTAACTTTCAGTGCTTCTTTGAAATGAGATATTTTTTCATTCCATTTCTCTTTATTTTTGGTTTGTTGTAATACGATTTAATGTGTTATTAATCCCTGCTTTTCTATTGTTTATATAAATAATATAATATACAGAAACATCTTTAAAATCTCCTTTTTATATTCGACAGTATTTCGCAGGAATTTTATCATCCTGCTTTTTAAGTCTCATTTTTAGAATTCGTTCTTATTTCAGTAATTGGATTGGTGCTGTTTCAATCTTTTTGAAAGCGTCTGAGTTGAAAAATTGAAATAGTAGACCAAGCACCCATCACATTCTCTCTCACCTTAAGGGAGTCCTGGCACATTGCCAACTCCTCGACCATCAATAATGATCTATCCAATAACATTATAAAAAAATATTTAAACCAATCTCACTACTCCCAATTTAACAGGTGAAAATAGCCTCAAGCTGGGCTGAAACGTCCTCTTTTAACCTTTTTAATGCTTGATGAAAAATTACAGTACTTTGATTCAATTTTATTACTTTTGGGATTCTCACTCAAGATAATTAAATATGAGATATTAAATACCTACCGTAATGTCAGGCCTTATAAGACGACTTTTTAACCCAAGAAAATCTTCTCAAAAGTCGGGGATCGTCTTATACGCCGGGTGCTGAAACTTCGGTGCCGGACTGGAGAATCTACGGTCGCCACGTATGGTGGAGGCAGCTCAAAAACGGCCGTGGCCGCGTTCCCGCCGTATGCGACAACCGTATGAAAACAGCAAGGGCGGCGCTGTACAAGTACGGTAGAAGAAAATCCACTCACCAGGATTCGTGGAAAGAAGTGACTTAACGCGGTCCCGATGACAAGGTGAGGGGGCGCCACACCGGGAAGGTGTAAGTGAAGGGCGGAGCAAGGTGCAGGCGTCCGAGACGCCCGGGATATGGAGAAAAGACATAGAGCGGGCACGGAATAAACAAGGCTACAGTTAAGAAATACTATGATTTTAGTGAAATTCTAAAAAAATGTGGCATTAAAATAATGCACCAGAATAAACAAAGCTACAGTTACTTGGAGACAGGGAGAGCTGACCAATCCAAGCAGGCGTTGTATACAACAACCAGCCAATCACCGGTTACGTACATCGCTTTTCAGGGAAATGTTTAATCCACTTGCACAGTTTTATGTTTTCATGTTTGACGTTATGTTTATAAGTGATAATTTTCCTGCTAAGTATCTGCATGTCGTAAGCATTTGAATTAAAATTACCATATTGAAATCAAATCTGATGTTTTTTTAATTTTTATTTGGTGTAAGTTGGAACAGGGGTAGTCTTATACGGCGAGTATATCCCAAACTAAATATTTTAATTGGAAAAATTGGTGCTCGTCTTTTACGCCGGACAATTCGGTATATTAAATATTTATATCTTGAAAAGATATTTCAGTTTTTAGTTTCTACTACTTTAGAATGATACCATATTTGAAAATTGTTTGTAGAAGCCAAGTTCAATTGCCGGAGTCAGTCTTGTTTTTTTTTTGTTTACTGTAAGTCCAGACTGGTTCTACTGTTCAACTTGGACACTATTTGTAATGGCGACCGGATTTCTTTCTATGGTCGTACATGGGTCATTCTGAAATTAAGTGGAATTTCCGTACAAGAAAAAAAATTAAAATCTAGAGAAAAATTATTATTAATATTTTTTTAAATGACCAATAACAAACTCAATATATGTACACCCTTTGTAGAGGTTAAGAATAAATATTTTTACCAGAAAAAAATATTTTACAATTTTGCCAACCATGGAGGTTACGTTCGCTTCCATGGAGGTTACAAATTGATTTACATTATATCATTAAAGTTAGATGGGTCATCCTCAAAAAAGTTACCATGTAAAGAACATTATTTAAAATGTGTCACAAAGAATAGAGACACTGTGTGGTAATTTTAACATGAAATAAAATTTTGATATAGTGGTTAAAAATAAAAGCTAGCCATACATTTTAGAATAAACTTTAATTGGAAAAGAAAATCTTCCTGGAAAATCCACAGTATTACAGTACAGTATTAAAAGTTTGAACAATTCTTTTGTACTCGTCAGTTTTTAGTTTGAATTAACGACTTGAAATAGGATGGGGAGGCTCGTGAATTTTGCAGAGGATAGTCCTGATGGCGACTTTTTGGATATCTGGCGTTGAAGGCCAGTGCAAAGTCTTCCCACCTTCACTCCTGTGCATGAAACTGATTTCAACTTTGCAGCCATTTTTTTTCTGGTTTTTATTCTGGGACTGTTCTTGTTAGCAACCTGTTCTGTCAATCGAAAGAATTTTTTTCTTGTATTTATCTCCTCGTTTCTTGGATTGTTTCAACTTTTCCTTGAGTTTCTCTAACTCTCGATAACACTTTGATTTCTTTTTCTTTGCTATTCGTTTTCCACTTTCTTTAGGGCTCGTGCCCACCCGGCCAACAACAGGCATATTATTTACTGCTGCTACATTATTGGCCATTGGATTATTGTCATTAAGCACAGGAAGAGGCTGCTCATCATCGCTTACAAGAGTATTTTTGTTTAACATCTAATTTAGCTCATTTTCTCTTTTCTTCTTCTCTCTGTGCATTCTAACTTTTTCTCGCCCTTTTTTTCGCTGTGCCCTCTTTTCCCTTTCGTTCATTTAAGAAACTGTTTTTATTTTGCCACTCTCAACTCTTGCTTTATATCTCTCTTTCTTTTTGTAAGTGTTCTTCATAAAGCAAAGGATTTTCTTTTATTCTCTGTCTTCTTTTTCTTTCACATTCCCTTTTAATTTTCGTATTTTTTTCTCTATCAGATTCTGTGATCTTTTTCTTTTTACTCATTTTGATCTAAAAAAAAAAACAACCAAAAGTTGAGACCAATGCAAAAAAGTCAAACTAAATACTAGCCAAACCGCAGCCTTAATTTTTCGTAATCGGCGCGCATTAATATAAAATTAGTATTATAAAATAGTACATACATTAATTAAAATAAAAAACCGCTACCAAAAAATCATAATTTTTAAATTACATACTCAAAATGTTTGAAAAATTACTATGAGTTACTAAAATAACAATATATATCTTTACTAATAATGAAATAAGACATATCCTCTTTGTATCTTTCGTAAAAATCAAATTAAAAATTTGCCATTTTAGGAAAAAATATATTTTTTAAATTAAACCAGCTGAATATTGCAAAAATTGACAATTAATAAACTGTGGTAAATATTTAATGAGTATAAAACAAATGAATTTTAGTTGTTCTTTGAGTATTAAATTTTTAAATGAAATAGGCATCAACTTGCCAGAAATAGACCTGACTATGAAATAAATTTTAATACAATCCATATTACTAAAGTGGAATAATAAATTAAAAGTATTTTTTGTTTAAATAAACCTTCCTTAATAGCCTATTAGACTTTAAATTGTATTAAGTGTAACCCCCATGGATAGAAGTAACCACCATGGATGATGTTAACCATCGGAGTTACCTCCATGGAGGTTACACTTAGCTATTTAGTCACATGTAGTTCATAACCTATAAATCCATAGATCCAGAGCTTATGTTTTCTGAAAGATAACGGGTATTTCCAAAATAAATAATTAAAGTTAAAGCTTTAACATATGACATACAACATTTGGAGGTTACAAAGAGAAAAAGAACTCACCTGGCAATATAGGCAATCCGGTCTTTCAACAGCAAATAACACACATGAGATCCAAACAATCAATAGATTACTCAAGATCGCTGCCTTCTCCTTCACTACAACTCTACCAGTGAACAGTGTTGTTGCCCAGTGAGCATTTTGAGAACTTTTATCGATGTTCCATGGTGGTTACATCCAACCCCGTGGACAACTTTTGAGTTAAAATTGGGCTATTTAAATCTTTTATGTTTAAAATGTTAGTTGGTGTACATACATACACAGTAAATCAATCCGAAGATTGGTTGAAAGTTCACGGACCCTAGTGACCCCCAAAGGGCGACCCCTAGGAGAAACCGTAACTTATTCTTGGGAACAGATACTAGAGTGGTTTCCCGTTGCCTTCTCTAGGACGCCATTACGGAATGACGTCAGACCGAAGAGAAAGTGAAGAAGAGGCTTTACAACACAGGAAAGGAAATTGAAACATCCATGCTCACAACCGGGATTTGAACCCGGACGCCAGCACACTGGCCTCACGACAGACTGACGTCTGAGACCGCTCCACCATGCTGGCGCGGCTAGTTGGTGTAGAGTTTTATTTATATAATTTATCATTGTTATTGAGGTTTTTTTGAAAAATTTAATAATATTTTTCGATAAAACACTTGTCAATGTTGAAAAAACAGGGGTGGGGATATTCCATGAAGGTTACATTTCGTACACTTCTCAGAGTTTTACTTTTAAATGTAAAATTGTTTTCATAAAATAATATTGGGATCTTTTAAATACAATCTTGTTTCATTTATAAAAAGTTATCAAGCTTATATAAATCAGTTTTTTAAGATATAAAATTAGGGGGACAAAAATTCCACTTAATTTCAGAATGGCTCACATGTGGGAGCATTGAATTGGCTACCCGACCTCAGGTTTTCATAGTCAAAAATTTATATATAGATCACTGACTATATGGTCCCACTTTGAATTTACAGTATTCTGTTTTGAGTGAAAGGTGTAAGCATTGAATCGTATAAATTCCATGTAACCAGAAAGTTTTTCACAATATTAAGTTTCTTTGATATACTACTCTCTACTAGCATATAGTTGAAACTTGTTTAGGTAATGCGCTTGTCCCCCAATCCTTTAAATTATTTTCAACATGTAAGAAAAGAAAATAGAAAAATTATATAAGTAAGATTGCTTTTTATTGAATAGTACATAGGTTTCTATTAAAATTTTGATAAATAAATAAGAAAGAAGGACCCATTACTTTATAAAGAAACAATTTATACTCAGCTATCTATCGTATAGTATAAAATCAATAAGAAACACTGGGTTCATTTCGAAGACTGGAAAAAATTGTGCCGGCATTTTAAGGTGGACCAAAAATAAGCATCGTGTGAAGTAAAAAAAAATCTCTATAGCTGTTTACCTGTCTCATTCATAGTCTATATTCTTATTAATCTTAATAATTAATTGTTAACAAATTAATTTTCTAGAAAAATAGACGGAGCAATTTTTTTTTTTATTTAAATCTAAAACGTTAATTTTAAAAAGAATTTGATGACTTTATAATAATAGAATAATAGATATCTCTTAAAATAGATTTATCTAATTAATTATAGAGTATTGAATAAACATATGAGAGTAATTCAAAAAATAAATTACATCTCATGATAAAATTGAGCAATAAGTGTGGCGCATGCGCAGAATGGAGTTCATATCGTGGAACCTTGTGAAGGCTGTCGTAGTGATAACAGATGTATCGTAACAAGCATGCAAAATGGCGCATCAGGTGGAATGTTACTATAAGTCGAGGTAAGGATAAGTGTGCGATTTCTGCAGGAGAAACATCAACTGACAATGAAACCTCTCGAACCTTAAAAATTCAGATTTTAATGAAACTTTGCAGAATGAGTTATTAGATTGTGTTTATAAAATTAGATTAATCTTAGATGCGGAATCGAGCGGGAAGGACCAATTTTTGGAGTTAAAAAAGATCAAATATAGATCGTTTTACCTCTCAAACACCAGATGGCGCTTATGATTTGTTGATAACAAAGAAACCTAGCACCTTCCGATATATCGTTGCCATCTCAGAACTAAGTCTCGCCCGGAGACAATGACTAAACACCCTCCCCCCCCCAAAAAAAAAACATACACACATGCAATTTTTTATAATTATAAAAATTAACAAATTCAAATCTCACATTCCTACAAATTAAATACAATTCTAATGATTATAGAGTAGTAGTTTAGCGTTTTTAATAATACAGCTTTCTAGGATTTTCCTTAATTTTAAATCTTTCTTTAAACATAATTTTAACATTTGAATCCATGACGTGCCGTAATTTTAAACAAAGTTTTGCAACGTCGGAAATATCTGAATTTTTACTTTTCAATGCTCTATCGTGTTCTAACTATAATAAATTTGAGTATTGTTTTATAAATTTATTTATATTTTTATTACTTATATGTACATAATCAATTTTACTTACACAACCTGGAGAAATAATAATTAAACCCGGAGCCCGGAGATAACTCACTGAAACCCGTAGTCTCCGGGTCAAACCCTGAGAGGTGGCAACCATACCTAGGATTATCCTACATCTTTTAATAGGAAAGTAAAGTAGCGCCATCTGTTGACTCCTGATGTAACCTTATTCAAAGTCTTTGTTTTGTTTTAAATTTAGTTTCCAAATTCGGAAAGATTCAGATAAAACGTAAATTGGAAATAATCAGATATAAGAGGAAACATTCTACATTAGTTAGTTATGATATATAATATATCGATCAATCAATTTCATTAGTAGGTTCAGCGTCGTAAAGAACAGTCAGTGTGTGTTCAAATCTAACGAATTTTAATGCATTTTTTTGAATTAAAAGTGCTGATGGTTTACTTCAATAAAATATTTTGTGTATTGGGTTCATTATGAAACAATCGACACGATAGTTGTTTTGGGATTAATTTTTTTTTTTTTAATAGCATAAAAATTAAAGGTTTTATTTGTAGTCAAGTGCATAGCATTGAGAACATATAACTTCGAGTCACAAATCGGTCGGAAGATTTTATTATTTTAATAAGTATTATTTTTTCATATTTTCTTTTTCATAATAGTAAGTTCCTTTTTATTTCTTTTCTTTTCTTTATCTTAACATAAAGATAAACAAAGGGCAAAAATAGTCTCATGTGAATAATTTAGTGAAAAAAGAAAGGTAAGCAAAAACTAAGACAATAAAAACAGCAAAATAAACAAACACAAAGTAATCAAACACATCAATACAACAATTCAAAATGAAAAGCTTTAAAAATAAAAGTAGAAATTCATAAATTTTTGTAATACTTATTTAAAAAAAAAATTCTTCCCACGGATTTGACTCTTGAAGTTATAAACTCTCAATGCACTTGACTACTTCAGACACCTTTAGGCACCTCTCATTTTTAAGCTATTAAAAAAAAATAATGCCAAAACAAATATCGAGGAGACTGTTTAATAAAGAACCCAATACACAAAATATTTTAATTGAAGTAAACCACCACTACTTTTAATTCATAAAAATGCATTAAAATTCGTTAGATTTCAACGCACGCTGTCTGTTTTTTATGGTGCTGAACCTACTAATGAAATTGATTTATCGATGTATTATATATCAAACTAACTAATGTAGAAGGTTTCCTCTCATAACTGATTCTTTCTAATTTACGTTTAAGAATCTTTCCGAATTTGGAAACTAAATTTAAAATAAGACAAAGACTCTGAATAAGGTTACATCAGGAGTCAACAGATGGCACTACTATACTTTCCTAATAAAAGATATAGGAAAGTACTAGGTTTCTTGGTTAGCAACAAATCATTAGCGCCATCTGGTGTTTGAGAGATAAAACGACCTATATTTCATCATTTTTGACACCACAAAATTGGTCCTTCTCACTCGATTCCGCATCTAAGATTTATTTCATTTTATAAACACAATCTAATGATTCATTCTGCAAAGTTTCATTAAAATCTGAATTGTTAAGGTTCGAGAGGTTTCCTTGAGAGCCGACGATAAAATAAAATTACTTCTGTTGAAAAGATATTTTTTTAAACTTTCTTATGAAAACTATCGTTACAGAAAAAAAAGGTTTCTCAATGGGCAATTACCTCAACGTCTAACATTATTAAAGACAATATAAATTGCCGCAACTGAATTTCAACCGATCATTCATTGATCATTGTGGGAACTTTACGAAGAGTTAATACTTTAAGTTACTATGAGTTTCAGATTAAAAAGAAGAAATACACTGAAAGGTTTCGGCCAATAAGGGCTATAATTCAATAAAGACTATTGTACTATAAAGGTCGAAACGTTGTGTTTTGTAATTGTATATACTGACTTTTTATAAGATTTTATTGTGTTTCCTCTTTTTATCCTAATATTTTAACGCACGTAAAATTTAATCGTACTATGAATTTCGTTGGGACTTTAACGTTTAAGTGCTAGCAGTAGAAATTTGTGACTGCAGTGTAAATAATTTTCCTGCAGTCGATATTTACTATCTGTCTTTCTTTACCTTATTCGTTAACAATATTCATTTTTAGAATGATGAATATATTTTTTTATTTTCAAGAAACTTTTAACAGAAATCAGTAGACCACTTGAGGATAGGCTGGGCTTCTTAGTTACAAAATATCCCACCTGGCTACTGCTTGGCTTTGTGGGCTAAACAAAGCCTTGTGCTTCGTTTTAACCCGTGTAAATATAGAGGGTAAACTAAAAGATTTGATTTGGATGAAATGATTGTAAGCCTTCCTAAATGTTCATATAGGATGTAGAGTTGATTATAAACTATTGAAGAAGATGACAGCAATATTATCAAAGATGGATATAATTTAATGGACCATAAGAGGATAGGCGGGACTTCTTAGTTACAAAATATCCCACTGGGCTACTGCTTGGATTGTGGGATAAACAAAGCCATTTCCTTTGTTTTAACCCGCAAAGATACAGAGGAAATATTTTACAAAAAACGATATTACAAGCGTTTTTACAGAATTATTACAATAAGGAACTGCACAGTACTTGGAACCATTCCGTCTTGAAATATCAAAAAGCCACGCTTTTTTGAATAATTCACACTAAGTTACATGTTTGTTTATCATACAAGATCTCGCAGCATGTGCCTTCACGTCACACGTGTCGTCGCTAGGGGGGGGGGGGTAAACCTCAAGTAGTCAATTTTTTTGATTAGAATAATAACTTCCTATGAATTTTGTTTTGTTTAACTAACATTCTGTATGCAGTATATGATTCACAATATCAATAAGAAAAAGAAAACCAAATAAATAGAGATATAGGACAAAAAATAAACAAATAGAAACTTTGCAAAAAATCCTTCATCTACGCTTCATATTAAAAAAAAATATATTTTAATTCCGAATTTTCGGAAGATCATTTTCTTCCTTTTTCAAGATTGTCAGTTACAATAATATACAATCAGGTGATATCATATACGTACACTTCTTAGAAATAGTATGTAACAAACATTATCTACCCTTTAAATGCTACAACAGTATTATTTCAGTTGGAATTGTTTGATTTCTGCAATTAAATGCTATAACCCTTATGTTTCAATACAATTGTTAGTTACTAACATTATTATTTCAATAATCATAATTATTTAAATTCATCAATTATTATAACTTTTTTGCTTTTGTTCATGCAAATTCCTACCATTTCATTATCCAAATGTATAAAAACATTCTCAATCTCTAATCCTTTACTTCTATTAAAATTTATATTTCTTGTATTTCTTATAATTAGGCTTATTAGTATTCTTTGTTTTGGCATCCTTTTCTAACATTATAATTTTTTCTTCAACCTTAATCCAATGTCCGTTTTTACCACAATGATCAGCTACGTCAGATTTTTCTCTCAAATTATTTTTAATACAGTAAATATGCTCAAGGATTGCTTCCCGTGTCGTCCTTTTACTTTCTCCAATATAAATTTTTCCACAATTTTGACATTCTATTTTATAAATTAATCCCATTTTGCCTTTATTTTCATTCTCATTAACATTATGGCACAAAACATTTTTCTATTTGTTGTTGTATTGAAAGGCTATCGGAATATCAAATTTCTTATAAATTTTCTTCAAATTCCAACAATTACTATTTAAATAAGGTACTATTATTGTTTCTTTATTTTTGTTTCTATCTAATTCTTTATTCTTAATTTTATCATAATTATTTATTGCTGTATTTATAAAACTACTCTTATAATCATTTTTCTTCAAAATCATCTTCATATTTTCAACTCCTTTCTTAAAATCAGAATCACAACTTGAATTTTGATCCAATCTATGGATATAATTATCAATAATATTCTTCTTGATCATAAAACTATGCCCAGATTTAAAATTTAGAATGTGATCACTTTGAAAATCTTTTTTGTAATGTCTGAGATACAAATTACAATTATTCTTTTTTATCAAACATACATCCAGATAATTTAACTTTCCCTCCTCTTCTTCTTCCATTTTAAATTTTATGTTTCGATTCTTACTATTAATGAAGTTAAAAAAAATTTGAAATAGTCTCGTGGTCCCAAAACCAGATAATCAAAATATAACTACATATCGATAATACTCATAATTGAATTTAGATTCTTTTATCACTTCATTTTCAAAGGAGTTCATAAAAATATTGCATAAAGTCCCCGATAATGGTGAACCCATTGGAAAGCCTTTAATCTGTTTAAACATTTTATTTTTATGTTTGAAAAAGGTATTATCCGAAATGAATCTCATCCAATCCATCAATTCAATAGTATTCAAATTTTGTTTCATTAAATCTTTTTATTAAAATGTTTTTATATGCCAATTTTTCTACAATTTGTAATGTTTCTTTAACAGGGATATTCCAATACATGTTCTCCACATCCAGTGAATATAAAATAAAATTTTTTCTTGTTCTTAAAATATAAATGTTGCAATTTACTTTCTAAGTCTTTTGTATTTTTTATAATTATTTCTTCTCTAGGTAATTTAAAATTCTTCACTATCCTATTAAAGAATCTTGCTATGTTCTGAACTGGGCTCCCATAAGCATTTATTACAGGCCTAATTGGGTTATTAATTTTATGAATTTTAAGTCTTCCATCCAATGTTGGAGTTGTACATGCCTCCTTTAAAATTTCTTCTTTTTGCCAAAAATTTATCGTTCCATTCTCTTGTAATTCCTTTAATTTCAACTTGACTTTGTTGTATAAACACACAGTCGGATCTTCCGCTATGCTTACATAATTTCCATCTCCTACTAATTTATCTAGCTTCTCAATATATTCTTGCTTGTTTATAATTATTAACTTGTTCCCTTTATCAGATTTAGCTATATGTAAATTTTTATTTTTCCAATCCATCTTAATATGTTTAATTCTTCTTCATTTAAATTTAAATAGAAACTTACAAAAAACTATGATTGAAAGTTTCAAACATTTTCGTCAATTCTTATTTCGTTTAATTTACTCCAAAAACAGAAGTAATGCCAGATAAGCGTTTATACTGTATTTCAGTTTATACTGCATTATAACTAAGGTTGCAATGTACACGATAACACTATCGAAGGATTTTGATTTCAAAATAGTACAAACAAACAGAAACAAAATTAAACTTATAAAATTTAGATTACAAAATTCATTATTTTTTATAAATACTTTAACATAAAGTATAAACCTTAGTATCAAAATAAATTCTGATTTCTGCAAATAATTTCATCACATTTTTAATATACATATTCGATAATAGGATACAATGATAACCTGTATGTTTCCTATATGAATGATTAATTTTTCCTTGCTCAAAACTCATGTCTGATTGCTCATGTCTGATTGTACATGAATACTGTAATAATTATAATTGACGAAAAAGATTATTAATCAATCTTATCTACTTTGACGTATCTCTGTAAAATTGTCAATAGTCTATTATGCTCAACTTCATTATAAACTACAAACATTAAATATTTCAGCATAAAGGATAAAAAAAAATACTTTAATAATTTAAAAATCCGCAAAGAATTCGAACACGTGCCCGTTTAAATAAAAAAAATATAAAGTAATAATATATTTTATTTCATTTACAATTTACATGGAGTCCTGTTAAGAAGTGGAGACTTTTTGAAAATAATTGTTAACAATTACATAATTTACAGTCATTTTAACAAAGAGGGTAGTTATTGATTGGTATTGCTAGTATTGGTGCAACTTCCGATATTACTGCTTTGAAATTGGACTAGTATAACACAGTAGTTGAAGACAGTGCCTAAAATGCGAAGTAAATATTATTAATTTTTACACTTAAAAATTTAAATGTGATTGAAAAAAAAAAGATTTAAAAAGATTTCATCTCTCTTATTAGCTTCACTTTTAAATAATTAATAATTACAGTAGATTAATGATCGATTATTAAAAGATGTTGCAAGTTAAAATTCTAAGCTTATTTTAATACTTTTTTTCCTTAGATTTTATTTTGGATTTTCTTATCTTCTTTGTAAGAATAAGAAGGTAAAATAACGGCATTTTCTTTTAATTTAATTTAAATTTGCTGTAAGAACTCCTCATACTAATTATACAAGTTTAATATACCATATTATTTTACGAAGAATTCACTGACCTCATATTTGCGATAAATATATCGTTTTTACCTTTATATTTTTTTAAATTGTAGTCATTATTTCTTTATTAATTAAATCAATTAAAGTTTAGCGAATTTTTTAAAAAAAAAGCAGATTTCATATTCTATACGAAACCATAGCGACCAGTACACTTTTCATTTTTGGCGACTTCGTATAAGACACAAAATGACCGTAGACCGGAAGTCGTATTTTTCCCTACCACAAGTTATGAACTTTCTAATAAGGTATCAGTCATGTCTGTGATTTTAATTTGAGCTATGGAGAAAGTGACATATTTTATTTTCAGTCACTTCCACTTCCTGTGTGACAGAAAATAACCATTATTATTCATATTTCTCATATTTCTCATCATCTCTACAAATTAGAAGCTTTCCAATAGAAGGTATCAGTCATCTGTGTAGATTTATAGTTTGTGCGACGGACGGATGAACTGAACCTAAAAAAACTCCCCCCCCCCCCCCACTTTACTTTATACTTTTCACCTGGGGTCGCTAGAAAAGAAGTCAAATGTATTTTTTTTTAAAATTATAAAACAAATAGAAGTGAAACGTAAATTTAAAAAAGAATACCACCATAGACTTCATCCTTAGCTTTTGCCTTAATGAAGTCAATGTAAAATGGCCTTTTACAGATGTTTTCTATTCTATTTATTATGACCGAATAACAACCACTATCAAAAATTGTTGGATTTGAGTGTTTCTATAAAATAAACTTAATTGAATTGGGAGATGAGGATTTCTTAATATCTGTCGTCAAGTATTTGATACTTGTTGCTAAAAGTATTTAAGCCTTAAGTTAAAGCAGAATTTAAAAATCTTGAAGTGCTGCCCTCCATTTTTTTTTCTTTGTTTGGATATCTCGTTATTCTAGGAATGCAGATCCGTTACAAGATCTCTTCTATTCTAGTCTAAAGGGACACTCACCTGACTATGATACGAGACTTAGAAGTTTTTTATGGAGACCGATAATCTGCTTCTTACCTACTGTAAACAGCTCGTTGAGCTTTGAGAAGCAAGTTATTTTGAATTATTTTTATTTATTGAATGGTAGTTGATAACCAGCAGATCGAGGGAATTGTTTTGCTGCCTTAGTTGCTAGCTCTTTAACATTACCTAGAATAGCCAACTATCTTAACACCCGCAGAAATACAAACGGAGAACTTATATTCATGCCGATGCCGGGATTCGAATCCTTTTCCGACACATCTGCCACATTGAAGGCCTTCGACTTGTGGTAAGACCACTAGCCGGAATGGCTAGTTACTGTTATATTTTCTGACAAACATCAATTTAGCTTTCATCTACTTTGCGAATTGAAATCTGAAGGATGAGGGGTTAGGGAAAGTTAGGGAAAGAAGATACTTTATGAAGAGAGATGTTGAATGATCTTAAACGATAACCTGGTTATGCAAAACGTAGAAACCAGGCACAAATTAGTGAATTATACGCACAGAGGTCGTATGGTAGCACTGAAATAGTTGAAAGGCAAATTGGCCCTGTCGGGAGAATTGTGCTTGAAGGTATGGTTTGATGTGAAGGAAACGAAAGTTAAATTCACAGTATATCACAAAGACATCATCTGGATGATTTCACGCTGGGAATAACTAAAGGAAAGCTGAAAGAAGGCCGCAGATTAACTGATGTTGCCACGGAGTTGCCACGGAGCCCTTAGGGTTATATCCAAGGTCTAACCAATAGAATGTGTTCCACACGCACATTAGGAGGAGCACATTAAGAAGACAGATTTTTAGCTTTAACAACTACACGTAATCGCCGTAACACATCTTGTCAACTTGAGAGACGCCTCTATTTCAACACAGGAACTTAAATATCTCGACAAACTATACTGAATTCTCTATTCTAAGTCACTTGCCGAATATGTCTTAACTTTCGTGAATGTGCACAATTGATCATACAACTAAACATAATAAAATAAATTACTGAAATACATTATGAAATATTAGTTAGGAATTCGATCATCATAAATTTTGATTACTACTTGTAAAATATCATCAAAGAGATTTCTTCAAATTATTAAAAAAGAGATTCACTTTTAAACAGTAATTTATTAGTAAATATTTCGCATTTTAATGTTGTTCACTGGAATTCAGATAACTTACAGTTAGACCTTGGGGTTAGTCTTTAAAATTTATTTTAGATATTTAAAGTAAAAGTAGGAACACTTACAGCTGTTAAGACACTTTTAGACATTGTAAAATAACCATTAGCAGAAAGTTCTAGAGGCATTCCAGACAAGTTGCTCAAAAAAATTTGCACCTGCAAAAATGAATTGAAAAAAATTAATCTTTTTTTAAAAAATTTGAGTTATCGCTAATTGCTAACAATTTGAACTCATGATCGTTACAGCTAAAGTAATTCAAGAAAAATTTAAGGAAAAACACTAGATATGCAAATTATTCGAATACGGCATAAGAAACCATGTATTCTACATTTTTTTTTCAGAGAAAGTGGCCAACACAGCTTTAAGTAGCTTTAGTATATTAGGGACAATAATTGCCAAATTAGAATCGTGATAACGGTTGGCTTTTTTTCGTATTAATTATTTATTTATTATTCGTATCTTTTATTCGTATCTTCTTTAGCCCAACATCACAGATAATCTTGAAAATGCTGCAGCAAAAAATTTTGGGCAATATAGTACGTAGAAAAATATGATTTAAAAAGTATTTACCCATGTTCATTTATTCATACAAACTATTTTATAGATTAGACGTAAAAGATCTTGACGTATTGAAAATACAAAGCTTACCAGATACTTTCTAAATACCCGAATAGGTTTAATATATTCGTTCTCTACATCAAATTCGATGCAGTCTAGTAAAGGAAATTACTCCTTTAGTAACTCCTCTCAGCGAATACCATGATAGGGGAAGACCTCGTGCGAAGGTATCTTATCCTTGAAGAAAGCCAATTACTCATTTAACTAAGGTTTAATTCTAATTAAAAACCACATACAACTTATCCTTGGAAATAACTAATTTAAAAGATTTACTAATATTAAAGTTCCAACTAAAACTAAGCACAATTTTAGATAATGTCTGAATCGTTCGATATTAACTCGTGTTCCTTTCTCTTACAGTCGCAAAAATTTTTTCACAATCGCAACAAGTGACATCTCGTGTCTTCGTTGCCTCGCACATTAACAATAAAAGGAAAATAATAGCAATGTTCGCACTAACAATAGCAACGTTCGCAACATCTAGCAAGGAATGGCAATATTTTAATTCAGGTCATCAGAAAGTTTAAAAAGTGTCATCTTGTAAGTTTTGGACCAGTGTCTTCGGGTGAAAAGGGATATGATTAGCTCTTGATTTTTAATAGCACAGGACCATGTCAATTGTTTCCTGAAGAAGACTCACGATTTAGATCCGAAACATTTAGTAGGACATTCCTTATTCCCTCTTATATTTTTTTATGTGTTTATTAGCATAGTCTACTCTTCTTTCAGTTCTGAGCTCGACTAAAACAATTGACTTTTGGAAAAACATAAATGAATCTTTTCACAAGAATTTAAGGATTACATTTACTATAAAAACCCTATTTGATATATACTCTCCAGCCACTTTATTAAGTACATCCCTGCTGTGCACATGAATGGACCGTTGCACTTGGTCAGCTACGTTGTTTAGATACGCTCTGGCATCGTGACGTGCCTCCAGAGGTATCAATGTTCCCGACGTGTGCCAGGAAAACATTCCCCACACCATGACGTTACCCCTCCGGCTTAAAGAGTTGCTGTGTCGTCTCGCACAGCAACTCTTTAAGCCGGAGGGGCAGTGTCATGGTGTGGGGAATGTTTTCCTGGCACACGTCGGGTCCATTGATACCTCTGGAGGCACGTCAGGATGCCAGAGTGTATCTAAACAACATAGCTGACCAAGTGCAACCGTCCATGTTAACAGTTAATCCTCATGCAGATGGCTACTTCCAGCAGGATAAAGCGCCAGTGCACAAAGCCCGCATCACTACGGGATGGTTTGAGGAACATGTCGATGACTTTTCCTTGCTGCAGTGGCCCGCTCAGTCCCCGGATTTCCGCCTGATTGAAAATTTGTGTGATGAGTTGGAACGGGCTGGACTGTTCGCTCCAGACCTTCACCTCCATCAAATCTTCAGGAAATGCGTGACACACTCATGTCTTCATGGTACACAATATCTCAACAACGTTTTCAGCATAAAAAGTTTTTACGTGTAGCGTGAATTATTTCTCATGTCCTTTAACGCCTGAACACTTGACTAAAAAAGTTAAAAAATTTAAAAAATTACATAAAATATAATTATGTAATTACATAAAATTACACTTATTAAAAATAATTAAAACATTAAAAGCTAAAAATTGTTAAAATTACATGACCGGGTTTCCTTCCCGAGAGGGAAATTTTTCAAATATGAACAGATTTGACAGCGGCTGGTTTAAAAAGGTCTAATTGTCCTAAGCGGAGGAGTTATAATCTTGATTAGTCCAGTGGTTCTTGAAGGGGTTGATGGGAAGATCTTGTTTGTCCTGACGGCAGTTTGTAGAAACAGGGGTTGTTGCGATGAACTTTGTTGTCCTGGTGGCAGTTAGAGGAAACGGAGTTGTAAACATCTGCACATGGATCTGTTCATTTTGTTGAAGATCGATCAGGATTCGTAGCTGATGACAGGATTTCTTATTCTTATAAAGACTGCATATGATAAAACTAAAGAAGAACTTAAAATCTGATTAGAAATCTTATCAAATTAGTTTCATATTTAATAAAAATTAAGAATTATGAATTAAGAAATCTTGGAGAATTTTTTTTCTTCTTTCTTGGAAGAAGAAATCCATATTTTTGGATGGAGGGGACAGATAGATGTTCATTGTAGGCATGTAAGGATGTGAATATGAAGATGGATTCTAAACATTTTCTTTGGAAGTGTCCTTCACATTTCGCTCGGACAAAAGGGTATGAGAGTTTGATGGAATGTTGGGTGTTCTTTGAATGTACGAATGTTAAATACTCCTTGTTTTCATTTTCGATAGCTTACCGGTGACCAGCCGCAGTCATTTCTTTTCACATTCGAAAAATTTCCCTCTCGGGAACGAAACCCGGTCATGTAATTTTAACAATTTTTAAATTTTAATGTTTTAATTATTTTTAATAAGTGTTAAGTTTTATGTAATTTTTTAAATTTTTTAACTTTTTTAGTCAACTGTACAGGTGTCAAAGGACATGAGAAACGTTTTCAGCATCTTGTGGATGTTTTGAGAGCTAAAGGAAGCCCAACACGCTACTAGTTAGGTGTACCTAATGAAGTGGCCGGACAGTGTAGTTTTGAATTTTGAATTAATAAACATTTTCAATTAATAAATTGTTCAACAGCGTTTATAATTGAAAGCTTTACCTGAAATTGAGACTGTTTATTCGAAAGCAAATGTTCAAATTGCATTAGCGTTGTTGCAAAACTTGCAGCCTAAATAATAAAAATGGAGAAAACTATCAGCATTAAATAATTTAGGAATCAATTTTTTATGTAATATTCTAGATGTGATATTTTTTTTTTTTTTCATTCAATATTTCCCCTCTTAAAACATTTTAATGGAAAGTAACCAAAATTTCAAGTAATTTTTTTTTCTTTTGTATGAGGAATCTGTATAAAGAGGAAAGGTGTTATAAAAGGATAATAGTTTTAGAAATTCCCTGTAGGTTGGCATTCTCTCATAAATTTTTAAGTTTTTTCCTTGAATACTACTCAAAGGTATATTTTCAATCAAACAACTAAAATTATTAACCATATCGAAATTATTACAGTATACACCAAACAGTCATATTCCGCATAGTTTTAAAATCATTGAATCTTCAGCGAATTCTCTTCTAAATAACATATTTAATCTTTCGACTGTATTTATTTACCAGTCTTCTGCAGATTTTAGAATAAATGATAAATATTGCTACATTGCTTATTCCATGAATTAAGCATTTTAAAACAAAGAAGTTATGCAATCAAATAAAAACAAAATCACATATATCGTCCTATTGAGATGTAATAGTGTGACCAATTTTAATATTTTACATTATTATTCTCATTATTCCCTACGAAACATCTCTACTAGTCGGGATAGACTAGAAATTGTTTAAGATTATTTGTGAAAAGGAAAATCAGATACTGATAAATTAAAAGTTTTCAACAGTTACACTTTTAAAATTAATGAAAGTATTTTATACTAATTCTTCTTTTGATTTTAAGAATATATATAAACAAAAGATGGAATTCCAATGGGTAGCCCGATTTTAGGCACATTGTGGAATTTATATACGAACAAATTAGAATGTGAGAAACTTTTAAAATGAAAGGAACAGTTTGGCATATTAACGATATTAAACATCAACATAATTAAAACAAATAATTTTAATTTTTGATTATGTTGATGCTTAATATTAAAACTTCTAAAAGAAAGAAGATTTGGAAGAAATACGGTTTAACGATATGCAGACGAAGTTTGTATTATTTGATCAGGATCTATTAGAGAATTAGAGAAATGTTTTCAGTATGTCAATTAGGTTAATACATACATAAAACTTACTAAAGAAACGGAAACTAGCAGAAGATTACCAATTTTAGATTTACTTATCATTAACGAGAGGGAAAACAGATTAACTTATGAACATTTTGAAAGGAGTATAAAAGTAATCATGTGATAAATTTTCATTCTGCCCACAAAGAGCGTTTAGAAAGCAATAATAATTAACTACGTTAAATGGTATATTCCAGAAGTCTTTTAGCAGCATCTACATAATCGATTCTCACTATTGGACACTGACGAGAAACAGCCTGATGAACTATGGACACAAATTAAGACTGTTATTATTGACGAAGCCGAAATGTTCATAAATAAAAGACAGAAAAGATCAGCGCAACCATGGATAACTGGAGAAACTTGGAAGATCATATAGGAGAGGCGGATGGCAAAGGCCAAAGGCAATAAGGAAGCTGCATTTGACATCACAAAGAAACTAAAGAGATCTGTGCCCAACGACAAGTAACTTTATTACCAGAAGATTTGTACAGATATCGAGTGTGAACGTATGAATGGTAAAACTAGTCAAGCATATCTAAAGATCAAAGAGATTCGTCGCAAATTTCAACCAAGGTTGGGCATGTTGAAAGATGCCAGTGGTATCAGGCTGACTGAGCCAGAAATGATTAAAAAAAGATGGAATGAATACACAGAACAGCTCTATAAGAACGACAGATGCAGAGTCGAGAAAAATACATGTTGATTGCTACAAGGAACCGAACCTTCTGAAAGATGAAGTTGTCACAGCAATAAATCTTCTGCCAAACAAGAAGGCTCCTGGATGTGACAATATCCCAATCGAATTGATAAGGCAAATCTGACGCAGCGAATGATATCATCACACATTTATGCCAACAGATCTGGAAAATGTAAATGGCCCAAAGATTGGACGAGATCAGTGTTTGTTCCCATCTTGAAGAAAGGAGATAATACAGATTGTGGAAACTATCGAAAGATTGCACTCATATCTCACGCCAGAAGATTATGCTAAAAATTATCCAAAGGAGACTACAGCCGTACTTAGACAGGCAGTTGTCTGAAGAACAAGCAGGTTCCGGAAAGGCAGAGGAACGCGAGATATCATAACAGACATGAGATGGATAATGGAGAAGGCTAAAGAGTTTCAAAAGGACGTCTTTTTGTGTTTTATTGACTACAGCAAGGCCTTTGACTGTGTAAGTCATACTAAGCTTTGGGAAACATTGGAGAGTATGGATGTACCGGGTAATCTGATTTGCCTGATAAAGAATTGTAAAAGGATCAAAAAGCAAAAGTCCGTACAGAGTACGGCAATACAGAATGCTTCAAAGTTGGAAAAGGTGTTAGACAAGGCTGTATCATTTCACCATTCCTGTTTAATCTCTATGCAGACGCTATTTTTAATAAAGCTGGACTTGCTGATAAGGAAGGAATAAAAATTGGAGGAAGAGTCATCAATAATCTGCGATATGCTGATGACACCACGTTAATATCAACTAGTTTGGAAGAAATGAAAGATCTTTTGGGATGTGTTCAACGAGAAAACGCTAACTAGGACTCTTGATCTACATCAAAAAGACAAAGATTCTGAGCACGTCCGTGTACCCCGGGAACATTATGGATTTGGATGGTTTTAAAATGGAGGTGGTAAAGGACTTCAACTTCCTCGGCAGCACGATCACCTCCAAGGCAACTATATCACCGGAGATCAGGAGAAGAATAGCTATGTCAAAGTCAACAATGAAGTCACTGAATAGAGTTTTCAAGTCAAAAAACATCTCTCTAACGACCAAGAAAAGACTTGTACAGAGTCTGGTCTTTTCTGTGTTAATCTACGGATGTGAAAGTTGGACGACAAAGATACGAGGCAAAAGACAGATTGATGCCTTATAGATGTGGTGCTGGAGAAGAATGTTATCGATACCATGCACAGCTCGAAGAACGAACAAATCAATTTTGGATGAAATCAAACCCGACATCTCACTTGGTTCTAAGATCACCAAATTACGTCTTGCCTTCTTTGGACATATTATTAGATGTGATAGATCTTTAGAGAAGGACATTATGTTGGGAAAAATAGAAGGCTCTAGACGAAGAGGAAGACCAGCAACCAGATGGCTTGACACTATTACAACTACGACAGAAATGACCCTGGCCGATCTTTGTGAACTTGCATGTAATCGTTCTTTCTACAGATCGTTCATCCATCAGGTCGCCAAGGCTCGGAATCGAGTGTAAGGCCATGATTGATTGATTGATGTTAAAAGGATTATTGAGAAACTGAATGTGAAAGAGTAATTATGGAGAAAATTAAAAGAATGAAAATTAAATTATTAAAGAATGAATATCTAGCAAGGTTTGTTAATACTACTGTTAAAGAATATTTAATATGTTTAATATATTTAATAGATAAAGGCGTAATGAGGTCAAAAACGATACCAAAGTTTTCAAAGAGTCTTGATAAAACAGCCAGAAATGCTGTGTATTTATATTCTCGTATGCCTGAATTATGTAAATATACTTAAATCAAGATATCGTAGTTAAATAGTTAACTTTATTGTATGAATTAATCGTTTCATTTTCATAAAATTCAACTGAAATTAATCAAGAACATTTCTATTAATAATCTCTTAATCAAACATGGTATGGAGAGTTGAAAAAAAAATTATACCCCATGGAAATAGTTCGAAATAATAAGTAGAACCAGAAAAAGAGAAAGAAAGAAATTGTGACGAACATTTGAAATATATAAGTTAAGTATATATAAGTTAATTACTTATAAATATATAAGTAATTGAAACTTGAATTATTTAAATAAGAAGACAAGACCAGAGATAAATTATGCAGTCAATATGATGTCGAAAAAGAATAGTCAAGCATCAAGTCAAGATCTAGTTAAAAGAATTCTTAGGTGCCTCAAAGAAATCAAGGAAGTGGAACTAGTTTATAAAAATTTACTGATTAAAAATTGAAAGTCTTCACAGACTTGACTTGGCGAGACGATAAATATGACAGGAAGTCAATACCAGGCGATGTTTTTTTATAGTAGCCAGCACAGCAATTATTTAGAGCTCTAAATCGCATAGGACAGTAGCTTTATCAACACAAAAAGTTAAATATATTGCATGTCCGATACAGCTAATCAGGTCATAACTATGAAATACATTTCAAAAAACTGATGAAACGAATTACATGAAAGGAACCAGTGGAATCTACTGTGATAATCACGCAGGCGTATCGGTAGGAAATCACGTAGATCACGACATATCACATTATCACTAGATTATCACAAAATACGTCCATGATGGTGAAATTGAAAGAAAATATGCTTCAAGTTAACTTAATAGTGCTGCCATTACAACAAAAGCGTTACCGAAATGCAAACCGTATTAAACTAATTGAAAAATTGGGATTTGCTGTGAAAAGAAAAGGAACTATCTAAAAGGAAATATGGTATATGCACTGTTCTAATATAAATTAATGAAATAAAAAGATGAGGGTAGTGTGGGATAATTTACTTTAGTTTATAAAATAAATAAAAGTATTATAAAAGTGCTTTAAACATAATTTTAAAGTGAAATGCAAATAGTTCAAATCGTAATTAAAATGTGACGTCACTAAGAGAACAGTTAAATATTGTCTGCGGAATTTGACAGGAAACGATAATAATGTAATAAGTAACTATGGAAACCACAACGCCGTTGCCATGACAATGAGTAGTCGAATAGAAGCTTCCGAGGCGAAAGGAGCTAAATGCCGGGAGTTCTAAATCTCCGGTAGAATGGAAATATTATTAACCATTCGAACTAAGTAAAGTTAATATGAATAGTATTAAACCATAAGCATAAAATTAAACCAGTAAGCATTAAAGTTTGAGTTTCGTTAAACAATTCAATAAGTGAATTGTGAGTGTGACCCATCGAACAGGAAATCGGTCAACAGTGAATTTCATCCCGGGAACCTAAGAAGGCCGAGATGGAATGTAGGTTTAAATCTGGCGGTCAAATTCTGATGTAGCATCGCAGATTTACATTACTTGAAGTAGCGTAATGTATCAACAAACTCAATGAACTGTAAGTTAAGAATTTTACTTAAAATTTCCATTGGCGGACCAAAGGATAAAGTTTACAAAGAGGCTTACGAGAACATACAAAAATAGCGCACCTTCGAATTAATAGAGTCGCTAGGCATCAAGAATACAAATAGTTGAAGATAGTTATAGTACCTTAGGTATCTAATAATATTAATGCATCTAACTAGGAACATTTAGAATTAATATTATTATTCATCGAATGTGTGAGATGAAGTAAGGATAAATTGACAAAGAACTATTTGTAAGATGGAAAAGAACATTCGACTGTAAAGACTTAGTGAGTGTTAAACTAATATTATAGCAGCATAAACTATTCACGTAACAAATAAGCAGTAAAAAGAATTTACTACTTGTGAATAATTCAACTAGGAAGGAATATATTAAAGGATAGATATTCCAAGATAGATCATTGAAATGATAGTGTAATGATTTAAATAGATGTGATTAATTCATTTGATCTAGACAGAACTAATAATCATACTAGATAAAAGATTTCAGTAAATAAATCATACTAGATAAAAAGTTATATTATTAATTGTACGAGAATAAATTTCGAATAGGAAATCTCATACTAGATAATTAGTCATAGTTATCATTTAATGATACGTAGCCAAAATCACATTAGGTGAAAAGTCGATCAGTCAGGATAAAACTCATAATAACCGAACTTAATTTAATGAAGATTAGAAAGTTATTCAAGGAAGGACAATAGTGTTTATCAATGAAGATAAAAGAGAACTGATAGACTTTGAACTATGAACTATGTGTTAATAGAATTGTATTAAGAAGTTATTTGTACAAAGTTAAATGTTATAATATATTTTGTACTAAATGTTTCCACTCTTGTTGAATTTATTTTAATGCTCAAACACATGCCAATTTCTTTTGCCCAACTCTGCTAACCCAGTAAGATATTTGTTTGGATTATAAAAGGGAATATAAATTTGAGGTAATAATTACTAAACAGTAATAAATAAATCCCAGAATTTCCAACAGGTAGTACTGCGGTTAATTACTTAATTTTATTGTGTGAGTTAATCTTTTCATTTTCACACACTTTGGTAAAATATATTTTAATTATATTGTTTTATATCAGCATACATGGTAATGCAAGACAACAATACTTGAACTTGAACAATAATTGAACTTGAAAATAACAACAAGCACATGTGTGATTGTTGTTAGTTTCAGTTGTTGGTAGTGTGTTGTTGTGTATGGTGAATTTCGGAAGGCAATGTTATGCCAAAGGCTAACAAATTTCCCATTAAAGACGAATATAGGGGAAGGTGTTGTACCTTTGACCAGTTTTCACTAAATGAATTTTCTAATTTTTTGTACTCAAGTAAATCCTTACCTGAATGGATACATGTGATCTTCATTCATCTTGCCATCAACTGCATGTGTTTTATATATTATATTTTGAGTATAAGTATTTTATTTTTATTTTACAAAAAAACTATACCTTGTGGTCAAAGATACAACTACGTTGTACCTTTGACCGGAGGGTATTGTACCTTTGACCAGGTGGTAGTAGAAACTGACAGTTAGTTACAAGTTGTGTAATTAACATTTTTATTTGGCAAATATATGCAATTCAAAGTAGAATAATAAAACATGAAATAAATTCTAACGGCTTAAGTAACCTACTTCTGCCCGTTTAATCTACATTATACAATGAAAAATCAACTCCAAAAGATAAGACATTCTTTTAGTCGAGCTGGCTGTGCCGCCAGCTGTGGTTGGATTTGGTAGCCTGGCCAAAAAATCTTGTAGTTCTACGTCGTAGAGCTGGTTATTTTCATGGATGAATTTTGCCATCTTCGATAGTTTTTTTTTCAAATATTTAACTTAAAATAATCACATGCAGCTTCCTTTATTTGGGCCACAAAGTATTTCTTGGTTGTTTTTTTTTTTTTGTTTTTTTTTTGTTATCAGCTTGACAAGGACATAACTTTCTTCAACTAAATCTTCTTTTTCAAAGTTTAATTCCTTCTCCAACTCATGGCATTCATCTGAAAGATCGAAAACAATTTCCCCTGATGAATATTCAACATCAGACTCAAGGTCGTGGACAAACACTCGATTGCTTACTATCTTTGGATAAGATTTGGATAAAATTTGGTAAAAAAATAAAAATTTGGCAAAAAATATTTAAATTTACATCTTACTTAATGCTAAAATGACTGTAAGTAAAAACATTTACACATTATTAAGTAATTTGTACCATTGACCTAGTCAGAGGAACAACACCCTGCTGTGGTCAAAGGTACAACATCAGTCGAACTTAGGTTTCACGCCATGCTACAATTTTTAGGTTAATCCAGTCATATTAAAAGTCCTAACAATGAATCTACAGGCATAGTTGTATTACTCATTCTTGTTAAAATAATAATCAAAAGAAAACAAACAATGTTATTAAAGAAACATTCACTTGCAAAATACTTACTTTTCGGTCATGGAATTATAAAAATATTTTTCACTCCTTGCAAGTCAAAGATCTAACTGCTACTGGAGGTTTAAAGGCGCAAATAGTGGGAATGTTACACATTAAACAGAAAAACTTTTAAAGTATGCTCATAGATGACATCACAATCAAGGGTGGTCAAAGGTACAATCGGTCAAAGGTACAACACCTTCCCCTATATGCAAAAGAAATTTAAGAAGAACTATTCAACAGGTTGAACAATTGGAATATAATTAAAGATAAAGAAACATTTATGAATGTAAAAGAACTAAAGTTAATTACACCAACGCGTGTGAGAAATGGTAGCTAAGCAACGCAATAACAAAGTGTGTATATAGAAAAGTAAATTATTTATTTGTGTGATCAGGCGAATAAATGAATAGAAGATACTGCAAATTTATGGTTTATTTTGGTTGAAACGTCCTTAAACCAATAGGCCAATTTGATGTGGTGTTTTAACTACGTTAAAGCTAGCTACATTTGAAAATTATAATGGCTATACTTTAGCATACGATACCGACTATATTCACATGGATGCATCACCGACTGCCTTGTTACTGCTTCACCGCAAGGAGAAAAACATTTAACTTACAAGTTACTATGAGTGAAGCGTGTGTCAATGAGCTGTAGATTAGATAAATTGAGGTAACACCTACTCCAGGATGTTTCTATCGAAAAACTTTTGAGGTTCTGTGGTGCATTGCAACTAGATGGATTACGGCGAATTGCTAACACAAATATGGAAGAAGTTAATATCATGAATGGAGGATCAGAGAAAAGAAAACATCTAGACTGCATAAAGTCGTTGGAACAATTCTAATGATGATGGAAGATAGTAAAAGAATCATCTGACCCAAGTAAACTCTTGAAAGAATTAGAAACAACATATAGAAAACTTACTTAGCTATTACAAAACATTCTTTGACAGATTATAAAGAAATTAATCTACTGAATGAAACTATTATTGTTTGAACTTGAAGAGATTGGTGGAGTTATTAATGATAAAGAAAAATGTTAGTTTGTACTATTTGAACTAAGTCCAATTTATGACCTAGAGCTCAAGGAATTAATATGACAAGAATACTCAAGATTTTTATTTTAATAAAATATCTGAAAAGATTCTGACAGAATACCATAGAAAGGTCAGTAGTCAGCAAGAAGAAACAAATAAAGACACTGAGATAAATTATTTAAAATCTTGAACAAAAGTTCAGAAAGTCAAAGTTTTTAAGTAGTTTTTTTTTATAAGGAATGAATATTAACAGAAATCGATCTGCTGTCCTAGTGTTCTGCGCTTAAATATTACGTTTTAAAATCATGTCCTTATCTATAACGTATCTTTACAGAAATCAATATAAGAACCATTTCCAGGTGACATCACTGACACGCTATTAAAATTGCTTCCTTTTTATTTCCACAATGACGCATTTTCAGAATATTACACATAGT
>JAFIDM010056651.1:0-10406 GCA_023159025.1 Thereuonema tuberculata | reverse complement strand
TACTGTATCAGTTAAATATTGTGGGTCACATTTGATAACTCCATTACTTTTGTAATGGAATAAATATTAATGAATATTTTTGTAAATAACAAAGTATGAAAAAAAACAAAAACAAAAAAAAAAAACATCATTAATATTTTCTTTTAAAAACTTTACTTCTCACAATAGGCGATTTTAGAAGATTTGCAGTGATGGCTCTTTCTAGAACATTGCATTGATAAATTGTGAACTGTATTAGCCGTTCTATTGGGATATTTAATTTATCAAAATTAAATGCATTTCCTTAATTAACACAGGGTAATATTAAAAAAAAAAATTTCTCATTTTATATTACCTGATTATTTTATGTAATTTTACGTTTGTTTCTTATTCAGAAGAAATTGCATACCATTCATTTTCTTTTTATTGGGGATTTTTTTTTTTGATTGGACAAAAAATAATATAACAAAAAGAACTGTACAGAAAACCAGTATAAACAAATTGAATGCCATCGATGACAAAAACTCACTGCATTCCCAATCTTGAATTTTTTTAGTAATTACTAGGCCATTCCCTGTCTCCCCTGGTAAGTATGAGATAATCCAAAATTTCTTGTAACAGCGAGGAAAATATTATCATTAGTAATGTATTCAATGCTTTAATTGCTTTGTTTGTTTTACTATTTATATGCAGGAACTACTTCTAGTGAATTTAACTGTTGTAATTTTCATGAAATAAACTTTATAATAATGAAAGTTCTTTTTTCTTTGATAATGTTCATTTTCAAAACACTTCAATTGAAATTCTTTTCAAAATTCACTTTAATGGTTTGAGTCTTTAGTATTATGAAAAATAAATTAACATTTAGAAGCTTTCATGTAAATATTCTTTGTGAACAGCTTTTCAATAAGCTATCATTATGTACACTTATAAATTTTACATTCGTACTTTTTTTTTTCAAAAATTCCAGACATTTACATACCGTACTATCATTTAGACGAACATCTTGAGTTCCCTCATGTTTTACAAATCTCTATGTTTGATTTTTTTTATATAAAATTTATTTAATTTTTGAAATGTACAGGAACAATATATACAACCTTGTTTATCCGGACTAACTGGGACCAAAGGCAATCCAGAAAATCGAAAATCCGGATATAACAGGTAATAAGCAAAACAAATACTTAAATAATCAGACTTACCGTTTATTACGATAAAAAAAAACCTATGTTTTGTAACAAAATTACTCTTTCTTAAGCTTTCTTAAACTCGACAAAAAACATTTTATTACCATAATTTATTGTACAATCTATCCAGGAACTGTACATTTAATCAAAATAAAAAGCGAATGTACTTATAGTTATGTTCTTGCTATCATAGTTAAAAATTATTATCTATGTGAACATTAAATAAAAAAAAAAATGTCTACAAATCTGATCCGGATTATTCGGAGATCTGGATCAAAGAGGGCTGGATAAACGAGGTTGTAGTGTGTGTGTGTGTGTGTGTATATATATATACAATAAATTATAATGAATAGTAAATATAATATTCAATAAATATTATGATATACTGTTCAAGAGAACTCGCTTTGGCGGACGATTCTACTCTGCAAAGGGGTGATTCACTGAGATGGACACTTTCCTAAGACCTGTTTTTCTTTTAGTATCTGTTATATTTGCAATAATATTTCTTTCCCGAAAAGCACTAATAGAATGCAGCTATTAGTACACTAACACTGATAAAAACTAAACATCCCCTCTTTGTTTCTCCTCTCAACTATTTCGATGAAATCGAAGGAGACCTGATGCATGTCCAAAAGCATTGAAGGCTTTCGTAAACAAAACCGAACAGTAGAAAAAATTGCCCAACTAATAAAGATTCCTCATAATAAAATAACCCTTTAATAGCTTTTTGTCTCTATGTGATTTAATGTGAAGATTAAATTATTCTATGAAAAGCTTAAAAAGGATGATTATACTCAAGTACAGTATTCATTTGTGAAGATTTAACTTTAAAAACTTTTTTCTTACATTTTTTAAATAACATTTCTATTAAAGCAGGATGAACATAAAACTTTCTGAAAGAAAAAGCCTTTTCATCAAAATTTAATGATTTGTTGCATATATATATATATATATATATATATATACAGTAAAACCCCGCTAATCTGGCACGTTCGGGACTTCGGCAGTGCCGAATTACCGAAAATGCCGGTTTACTGAGCACCGTCTAAAAATAGCCGTTATTGCGAGGATAGCGGAACTACCGCTAAAATAGAGAGTCAAAATGGCTATTAATAGGTATCAGGTCATTTTTGCGTGTTCTATTGTGATTTCTCTGATTTCGGTAGTGATGGAAAATGTTAAAAACAAAACATCAAAATATATTTTTATGTAGTATTATATTTTAATACAGTACAGTATAGTTACTTTATTTCGTATATTAAGTAATATTGTACAGTACTAAGCCATTATATTTTAAGTTAAGTACATACATTCCGCGCCCAGAAGGCTTATTCAGTGTAAAAAAAAACCCTTAGACCGATGCCGGATTATTGAATGCCGGATTAGCGAGGTTTTACTGTATATATATAATCTAATTTTAACAATTAAGTAGCTAGAATAGAATAGCATTTATTTAAACGTTCACATCTAACATGTTTTCACTTGTATGAGACTTGATGTGACTTGTTAAAGTTCTTGCTTGTGAAAAACTTTTTTCACAAATTTCACACTTGAATGGTTTTTCACCTGTATGGGATCTAATGTGACCAGCTAAATTACTTGGAACTGAAAAGCTTTTTTCACAAAATTCACACTTGTATGGTTTTTCTCCTGTATGGGATCTCATATGAACCGTTAAACCACCAGACTGTGAAAAGCTTTTTTCACAAAACTCACACTTATATGGTTTTTCTCCTGTATGGGATCTCATATGTTTTGTTAATCCATGTCTCTGGGAAAAGCTTTTTTCACAAAACTCACATTTAAATGGCTTTTCACCAATATGTGATCTGATGTGAATCGTTAACGTACCTGTATCTGAAAATCTTTTTTCACAAAACTCACACTCAAATGGCTTTTCACCTTATGGGATCTCATATGTTTGGTTAATACATTGCTCTGTGAAAAGCTTTTTTTACAAAGTTCACACTGATATGGTTTTTCACCTGTGTGTGATCTTATATGTTTAGTTAAAGTGCCTGACTCTGCAAAACTTTTTGCACAGATTATACATTTAAAGGGCTTTTCACCTGTATGGGATCTCATATGAACAGTTAGTTTGCTCGACTGTGAAAATCCTTTTCCACAAAAATTACACTTATGTGGCTTTTCACCAGTATGAGCTCGCTTGTGAAAAGTTAAGGCGCTTAGATGATGAAAGCTTTTAGTACAAAAATCACAAGAAAATCGTTTTCTTTCTACTTCCTGGTTTGGTAGACTATCAGGGTTTGATACAGAATTTGTGGATTCAGCCATACTTCCATTTAAATCCTACTTTATTATCTGCATTTCCTACAACTTTTATTAAATCTATATCTGACAATTGGTCAGAATATACTTAATAGTATCTACTGAAGGTCTGTTAATTTATTTTTTCATTTTAAAATATCAGCCATAACACATTTTCCTCTAAAAATATATATTATGATGAAGGGCATTAATTGTTCGGTCTTTTAAAAATCAATGAGCAGGAAGAAAAGTCACAGGAAGTTCATGTAATTTAGTAATCTTCAAATTATGTTGCAATGGTTTCCTCTGCTTCTGTTGTAATTTACAGCTAGGAAGCAAATAACGGAAAATTGTTAAAATTCACAGAAAGTTTCACTGAAAATACCTTAAAACTCAGAACGGAGAAGTAAGGCTGATACCTAAAATCAAGTTTTTTGTCTGTTCTCATTTCTTGATAAAAAATACCATTCCATTTCCAAAGCTTCCAGTTGTCATTGCAATAAACTCGTTTTTGATAAAAGTGTTTGCTTAAATCAGGAATGAGTGAATGAAAATTTATCGGAGATTAGTTGCCATCAATCGATGAACGGAGACGACCATCGCGTTATGAGCCAGATCCTCTGATTGGTCCGTTCTAGTACTGTTTTTATTGGTTCATTCAGGGGAAGCGCCGTTTCACATTTTAGACTTGGGAGTTGATCCTAAAGAGTATTCTTTCGAAATATTACCTTTTCTTTCTTTTTTGTTTAATTTAAGGAAATGATACATAAAAGAGTGTTAAAAGAAGTTAGGAAATCGTATTCAGTTAACAAGATTTATCACAACGAATAAGATTAAATTATTTTCATACCGTGTGATTATAACTGAAAAACTAGGCCGAATTGGAAAATTGGCTGACATAGAGAGCTTTATAAATCCCAAAATTTTTCCTCTCATTTTTAAAAAATTGAGAAAAGGGAATGTTCTTCCGGCTCCTCGCTGTCTCATCAACCCCATTTCGACCTTCTCCCTGAATCAAATGTAAAGTTCTGCAGCTTTAACTCTTGTAGTAACTAAAAGAACAAAAATATAATTTCATTACTTTACCATATACCATTTTAGTCATTTATTGTTCTTCTGTTAGAATTTATTCGTTCTCTAATTTCTTTGGTGTTCTTTCTTCCTTATTTATTTGTATTTCTATTTTTATATACAACTATTCTCTCCATATTTTCTACTTCCAATTTCGTAGATGTTCTCGTGTTTGAGGTTATGTTTTATCGTGTTTATTATTATAGAAAAGCGGAGGTTTGATAACAATTTTTTTTGATAGCTAATAGGATTTAAAATAAATAAAAGTAAGATTTTTTACAAGATGTTTTCCATGATTTGTGTTTATTAAAAAAATTAGTAATTGTTTGATTTTTGTTTATGAAAATAATAGGTGGCGCTGACGTCAAGGAAGATGGCATGGCGAGAAGCCTGTTGAGTTGTTTCGTTTCGGAATGAGTGGCGCGGGAAAGTAAGTGATTGTAAAACTGATTTATATTTCGTAACACTGATTCAAAATATATCGGGAACACACTTTAGTGCAGCCATAGCTAATTAATGTGGAATCTCAGTTTTTTCAAGAGCTTGTTATTGTTTAAAAAAGACTTCTAAGGCCTACAGCGCAGATTTTAAATTCATAAAATTATAAGTTTTAAACTGAAATGTTCGTTAATTTTTCTTAATATTCTGCTTTACGTTTCATAAAGTTCATAACTTATATTTTTTTAAAACACGATTTATCACGGTTAAATATTTAGATGACAATTTAAAACTGGAAAATGTCGGTCTGTCCAAATTATATTTGTCATTAATTTGTGACCACACGAGAAACGGGCATTTTTTTTTTTTTTTTAATTTGGAATCACCAAATTCTTTAAAAATTTTAATTTTTTTTGGAAATTATCCAACTTTTGAAATCGCTATCTTACTAATAACCCACATTGTTCTGAGAATTGCGAACGAAGGAAAGTTTTCACCTCAACTTTGAAGTGATTTACTCAATAATTCTCTTAAAACAACTATCGGTAATTTTTTAAAGTTTAACTTGCAGGGATATATAAATGGATAGTTCTGCAAGAATTGGATAACTTTTTGGAAGAAAACGTGCCAATTCTTTATTTTAAATGATGTGTTTTAACATAAAGTAGGTGGGAAATATAATCAATGTACTGTTCCAGAAAGGAACAGTCACTTTATTCAGTATTTTCGAAGTTATTTCAGTTTTTCTGAAAATTGCCTTCAGGGGACTGACGAAAAAATACGTTTTATTGAAAATAGAAATGCTTTTTTTGTGAATTGTACTGAACATCATTAAAATCCTGAAATTGATTAAAACATCATAATCAGTAATTTTTGGTATATAAACTAACTTTGTCTCTTACATATTTAAAAAAAAAAAAGTTTAAAAACAATCCCGTAAAGTTCATCAGAACAATTACAAATATAGGCCTACAAATTAAGAACAATGGCATTCACACTTCTACTAAAAGATTAAAAATAGAATTAGATTGACAATAGTAATAATAATTGCATGAATTACAAACTGCAAGCTTTGATATAATGGAAATTGTTACCAAAAAATAAAGAATACCTTACTGTAGGTGCTGATAGATTAATTTATAACTATTAACTGTAGATTAACTAACTTTGTTAATTATCTAATACAAAAGAAACTTAACATATGTTAAAAGTTAAAAATTTAGAGTAACATTCTCATTAATTACGTCAGCGATTAATGAAGTTTTAAGCTTTTTAATACTTTTTAGTGTTTCAGAATTATATTTTTCCCAAGTAATTTGACTGAATAATTTATATTTTATATAGTTTTCCAATCTTAGACCAAAATTATTATTCAATTTATTGATTTGAAAGATTTTTATCCAATTGTATCTAGTTACAGTATTTTTTTATTATTTTGATAGCAGGACTGATGAACTCGGTGAAAAATAAATCTATCTTTCAAACGATTACAGATATCAACTTTATTGCTTGCCTCATTAGAACATTTCACGATAATCTTTTAGGCATAAAAATATTACCAAAATAATTAGTTGTAAATAATCGTGAAATTACTTGCCAGTGGACTGACAATTTGACTGGCTCCGACACGCGTTCACACCACAACCACGCCGCTCTCACTGATTCCAGAAGGGCTACCCTGTAGCAAGCAGTTGCTGTAGTTAATTTCACGGGTAATGTTTAAAAGCAGATTGGTCTCAACTTTGAAGTGCTATTAAATACTCCCGATTTTTCGAATTTCAATAACTACAGGGGACTGATGAGCGAAACTGAGCACGCGGGTTTAAGTAAAGATTTAGGAACGTTTTTACTTATTTTCACTAATCATTTCATTTAGTAATATTTTAAAAGTATCTTATAACTTATTTAAAGATAGTAAAGTATGTTATTTTAGATAATTTCGAAAATATAAACGTCGATGTCCTGATTTTTGTAGTGGCCTTACGCCAGGGGATTGACGTTTTACGTAGAAAGTGGAGATTTTGACAATATTATTTTATAAGAAACTATTTTTAACATATATAATCAAAAAGAAAGGATTGTTATCTTTTTAATTTAATGATGAATAACTTACAATGTCGGTTTTGAGATTAGTTATGGCTAAGCTTCATCAAGTTACCCAATTTTTGTAGAAAGCACATATAATAAAATGAAGAAATACAAGGCTGCACCTGAGTAAACAAAAGGTTCTCGCACCTTGAGCTATCATGTCGGGAATCTGGGACAGCTGTTTCAGCCTTATTAGGATTCAGCCAGATATACCCTTGATGGTAGCTCAAAGTGCGAGACAAATTATTAACTATCTTTAATGTTCACAATATTTCGTTCCTCTATATGAGAAACTTCCTCAGGTGAATAAGAGGACAAAAACTATTCTGTTTACCTCTTACTACATAAAATAGGGTTACAAACAATTAAAGGAACTAAAACATTAACAATTGATATTATATCTAACTGTGGTACAGTTATTAATAATAATAATAATAATACAACATAAATAATGATAATGATTAAACATTAACAAAATGAAAATAAAGTTGAAGTGGTTTTTAAACTTGCCTATGTGCTAAGATTCACTACAACATTAGAAATATTTGTAAAATTAGAATCACCTGTGCAATGTTCTAAGTGAATCTCGTGGAAATGTCAAAAGCTTACTTCGACTTAAATTTCAAATGAAAGTAGAAGCAGCATTTTTTTTGTATAAAATAAAAGTAAAAAAATGTAGCAAATGATTGATTCCACATGCATATCTGTACTATGTGAATTTGAAATGAATAGAAGCAGCAATAGGTTTTATTTTTGCTGTTACTCAGTTAACTAGGGAGTGAGGAACCAACGGAAACGATTCTTTTCTAGAACTCAAATTACTTTGCAGGCCTTTCATTTAGGTTTGTGAGTTAAATACCTTTTCTTGCAAGCCATCTAATTATGATATCAATTTCTCTGTTGCCGTTTCCTTTATGTAAATTCAAAATTGTTCAATTTCATTACTGTGGGATGTACTGAGAATACAGCAGTGAATTAGACAAATAATTTGAAACATAATGGTTGAGTAGAACCTATAACATTGCCACTGATTTGGAAAAGGTGTTTCAGAATTCTTAATGTAACCCAAGCTTCATTATATATACAGTAGTTATGTTCCTTGTCATATTTCCTTGCTTTTAAATGACAATGATCTTTTACCAATTTCGTCAGTTTTACGCTTTATTCATCAATGTGGCCTTGTCAATCTCTTGTAATTCTCATGTTTTTAATTTTCTTCTTTATACTACAGATGAATTACTATCTTCCTTTGGACACTACCTGTTCTTTTCTTGATTTCTGTCCTTTCTTATCTAGGCAGTTTATTTTCCTTTCCTTTCTCCTATTCTAATTTTTACCTTTCTTGACTCAGCTTAGCCACAGATGCTTTTGTGCCATTAAAATCTATTAACCAAACCTTATAATTATGTAAATGCTAAGTATTGTTAATAATTCTATTTATACAATTGCAATATGTTTAAACTATGTTAGATTACTTACAACAAAATGGCAATAGTTAGTAAATTGTAAGCACTGTTCAGTTAACATAGAAGATCTTGTATTTTGTCACATATGGTGCACTTTTCAACTTCCGGTTGCAAACTTGTCCAACAACAGCTATTGCAAACTACTGTGAAAAGTTAAGGAGAGCCAAAAATAGAAAGTTTATTAATTAAAAAAAAAAAATTGTCATTCTTCTTATCACTAGTTCATTTAGGAAAAAACTTTACTTTTATTTTGCTTTGTTTCAGACACTGTATTTGTTTGTGCAAGAAAACAGGGGTTGGCAACAGTTTTTATGATAGTCCACTTTTCTATCAATAATTGCTGCAGATGTGGAACAGGTAAGTAGTTGGAACCAACCATTTTTCCCAGACGAAGGAGTTGCAATGGATCAGCAGGAACCAATGAAGACAAGGTAGGGAAGCTTCTCTTATTAAATATCAGCAGCCTGTTCTGATCATTTGAAGAAATGAGAACCTTTCCTCAGAAGGAGAAGTAATTGAACTGTGAATGGTTTGGCGTAACACATCAGAATAATAAATGTTGCAAAACAAATAATCCATGGAGAAATTGTTATTAAGAATATCTAAATAAAATCTTAATTGTTATTAAAAATATTTAATAGTAATCTAATAAATGTGATTGGATATTACAATTATTCAGAATATAATTGTTACTAAGAATATGTAAAATGTGAAAATATGATGAAATGTATATAAAATAGTGAAATTTTAAAATTGTTTAAATTTAAAGAAAACGGAATTATAACCCGATGAAGATCGGCAATAGGCCCATTGAAATATTGTCAGTCAAATAAATGAATATTGTTTAGAAGAAATAAATCTACAAATCAATGTCATCGTACAGGTCCAATATTCAGAACTGTTCTCATGTTTTGTAATCCATGTAGAGGCACGTTTCCAGTCTGAAAATGCACCTTCGGAAAACTAGGGTTTTGATCCATGTATACTGTCAAAGAGAATGCAAGCAAAGCTTTATATAATATACTTTTGTAATTGGTCACTGGCAAAAGCACATTAATTATTCATAAAATAAGTAATGCAGAAAAGAATATATGACTGGCCATTCTTAATGCTGAAAAAAAGTAACAGCAGCAAAGTGAAAAGCTATAATTAAAGTTTTTTAATGTGCTTGTAAAATTAAAGATTAAAAGGATGTGACCATCAAATGAACCAAGCAAAATATACAGTTGACGTTACGTATATCAATTTATGATATTTTTCTTTGGAACACTGATATTAAGACAAAGGAGAATAGGAGCATTCTTACAGCTGCCAATCACAAGAGGACAGTTCCATTTAAGCAGGAGGAGTGGCGTGTTGGTAAGGGTGATTCCACTGTGACCGGAGGGAGTGTTTTTGCAACGCCACCTAGATATACAAGGTCCTGTCGCTGCTTCAGTGACGTCACGAAAGCGGACCAACTCTCACAAGCAGTAAGAAGATTAGTATGTGGGCTTCCCTGCATTTAATTCTATCACTGGGCTAGCTGTGATTTCTAAGAACATTTAATGCAGTTAAAACTTATGAACTGTGCTCATTATAATATTTTACAATTTTTAAGGAAGTTTTATCCATGTTAAAAAAAAAATTCTTGCAGAGAATTTGTTGTCTTTAAAATTATAATGTTACTATTTACTCTTACATACAGTATAAGAAAAAGTTAAATATTCTGATTTAAATCGGAAGAAATTTGCAATAAAATTTCAACCATTTACGCAATAATTTCTAGTAAAATTTGAAATATACATCCGGATATAGAAAATAGGGAATTTTTAAGACAACTTTAATATTTACCTGACAATAACAACAATTAATGTCAGGTGATTCACTACTAATAAAAATGCTAAATAATGTTTCATTTATTAAATGA
>JAFIDM010056650.1:41011-58350 GCA_023159025.1 Thereuonema tuberculata | reverse complement strand
ATATATGCACACTGTCCATTGTTGAAATATCGAATTTTTAATTGTTATTTTTGTAAAGCTTCGAAAGAAAGAAATGTAAATTAAGAAAATATTCCGAAATGATTATTTCAAAGCGAAGGGCAAAGATAATTTGTTTGTTTAAATTTTAGTTTTCAACTCAATTTTAATTTAATTTAATATTTAAAGTTCTTAAGTTGGAGAGGTTAGAATAGTGAACCTTGAATTAATTTAGGTTAAATAGTTGATATTTTTTCTTAAGCTTAGTGAATTTAGTTGATTTAACAAATTTAATTCATAATTTAGTTTAAAAGAAAGGAATTTTAACTTTTCTTTTAAATGAATTGCGTTTGTTTTTGTCATGAAGCAATAGCGAGGTTTGACTTTTACCAAGAAAGAACTCTCTCTCTCTTTTCATGTATTGTGCGCTTGCTTAAGAGAGCTGTGTCTCTCGTTCGTCTTTTAGTTAGCTTAGCTAACTTATCCGCAATTCTGCGCGGACGCCATAAGTTTTGGCAGCTATATTTTTATTACTACGTGACTGAAGTCGAGAACGATACAGTACACATTTAGAGTAGGAAGTGTTAATAATAAGTTGTCCTTGGTTAGGAAAAGCTTAGACCTTAACTTTGAAAATTCAATACTTTAATTTTCAATCAGGAGACTCTACTGAATACATAGGAAACAAGATATGCGTGTACACCTGCATGGAAGTAAATGTGTAAGTGAGCTATCTATCAGTTATAACTTCTTGTGTAAGTTTAAAGTTAATTTCGAATTTACGAAACGCAATTCCCCAAGAAACGTTAGAAATTCGTAGGAAAGTTATTCTGTTCAGCGCCACGTGCGAGAATTCCCTTGGTACGCACAATTAAATTAGTTAAAGCCATAGCTTTGCATTTAGCTGTACGTCGTCATTTCGGAGTTTATCATTTTTACTCATTTGAATAAACATTGTTGAGTTTCATATGTTGAACAAGTGTTAAGCCTCTCTTTTTGATACCGTGGACGCAAGGTGTGGTTCCCTACCTCCCGAGAAGATTGGGTTAATTGCTGGGGTGTGACACTGCGGAAGGGGTAAATGGAAGTTTTTACCTAGCTGAGTGCTTGGTTGGCGCCCAACGTTATTATAGAAACAATCCAAGACCACTCACAATTTCTCTACCATCACCTATTTTGGCGCAAGAACGTGGGAAAACCCGAATAAGCCCTTTACCCCTTTTGTCCCGTCACAATATATATATATATACATATATTTACAAGTGAGAGGATATAATGGGGATAGATAATAAAAGAGATAAAATATATAAGAACACCTTACTCCGGGGCTGTCAAACGAAGCTGATAATATACAAGATTAAATATGAGGTTTACACACATGGATATCCGAAACTAAACGAAAGTCACTTAATATAACCGCGCTCACATGCATTATCACAGTTCACATGAGTTCTCATTGTTCATTACGGTTCTCGAAGGCTAAGATCAGGGTTAGAGTCTCTGTCTTTACTCTTGTTTACTCGAAGAGCACTACTGCCGGACGCAGATAGGTTGGGTGTAATCAGCGGTCTCACTTTTGCAACGGATTCTCTCGATGATGCAAACTCGTAAATTGGAGAAATGTTCTCAGACGCGACCAGAGTCTTAGTAATTTATAGGCCTCTACACTCCCGCAATGCCTTTCACTACACGAATCCCGAGGATCTAGAAGAACGCTCATCTTTTCAGGCGCAACTGAATTCGCGAGCCTCCTGACTACTTACCAGCTTCTTGGGGATGGAGAAACGCCTTTTGATCAGCCTGGAGTCCGGCTATCATTCTCCAGCAGTGGACATTAGAAGGCGGCGGAAATATTGCCGTCCGCCCGCCTTCATCGAATTGTATTTTACCTACCGTCCTGAGGATCGCTCGGCACACTCTGTGTATTGTTTGACTCTCCCCTCAAAGTCCTTTTCACTCGGAGTGACGTCACACAGGAGGCGACGACTTGTCTAAGAGACATCTGTTAGCCGGCTGCAAGGTGGAGAGAAGACAAAGAAAGGATACAAAAGAAAGCAATAAAACAAAGATAAAAGGCAAGATGGGCACCAGGTGAAAAAAACATCTGGAAGACAACTGATTTTAAGAGACAAAGACGCGTTAAGAGGATGTTTGGGAAAAATAAAGGAATGAGAAAATATTACTAAAGATTCAATATATATAGTATGATGAAAATAGAGGATAGCAAAGAGATAACCAGCAGGGCGCTACATCATTAAAAATGAAAGAAAAAAAAAAGACACTTGTTCCCTACTAAAATCGAACGCACGAACCTTACATCTCTAGACTAACGCTTAAGCCACAGCAACATCTGCTTTAAAAGTGAACAGTTTCGAGAGATAATACTCGAAAATCGATGAAAACGATATCAAATATCTCGAAAACGCTTGAGAGTTGGACCCTCAACCCATATATATATATTTTTTGAACCACCACATGAGTACTTTCATTTCAGAAATGGAGATTGATTTTTGTGATGTACAGGCCTATACTTTTGCTTGTTAGTTTAAAATGAGTAAACTAAACGTAATTACCTGCTTTGTAGAGCTGTATGCGTCTGTTTGGACACCTCTTTCCTGGCATATTTCTTTAATTATTTATAGTAAACGTTTAGCTGATTCACATCTTGAAGAGGATTAAAAAGCTTGAGAATTAAATTCCCGAACTATGATCACCAAATTGGCCTCGTTCATCTTCAAAGTCCGTTTGTAGAATTAATGCAAAAACGAATTTGTGCTTCCAATTATCTAAACAGGAAATTGTTTTTTACTTCAGAAAAATTATGTCTTTTTTTATTTAATAACGAAGTCTAATGGAAACTGCATATCCTGTTTCGTAGTTTAGATTTCAGATTCGACAACGGCTCTAAGAATACAAATCGGAAGTGACGACATAGGATATCCGGAACAAACCCCAAATCACTTTGGTTGTTTCTTGAACGCGGAAGAGAAACTAAGATGAGCTTCGACTTCAGTAGTCTTTGCCTAAGTAGCTTCGAGGGAAAGGCTCAAAGATAGAGAGAATTTAAGCTTTCATTGAGGTTTCTACTGTCGCGGTTAAGATATGAAATTAAGTCTGTTTGGAGAAACCGGCCCCTAATGATTAAGATGTTGAAATTTAACATCAAGAATTAAGTAATAAATAAATACAATTTAGTATAAAAGTATTTACCTGAGGCTGTTAATGAAATGTCATTTTATTGAATAAAAATAAAAATAAGACTAATTAAATAACAAAATAATCTTAAATATGTTAAACTTAATACAAGAATGTTAATTTTATTAATTCTAAATTTCTTAAAATAACTATCGTCTTATTATAAATTTATGATATCTTTTTCATAAACCTTTATTATTAGTTGACATAAATATTGGAATTCATATTGAATCTGGAAATTTTATAATAAGGAACTTGTAGTTTCCTTATTGAAATATTCAGTATATCTTCTTATTCATAGGTTTATATATGAAGAAACTGATAATATTCAGATGGTTGGCAAAAGAAATATAACTTTTTATCAATTTGTCTTAAAGATAAATGGTACCGATTACATTGTAATTTCTAGTTTGTAAACAAGTGAATGTCAAGGTTATTTTTGAGAAATAACTTTGTACTGTAATTTTACTGCAGAATGAATAAATACATTTCACCCCTAAATCATTGTGAACACACTGTGATTATCGTGTAGGGCAATTGTTAAAAAGCATGTGCGAAGACTGTATACAGAAGAAAAAGACAAAAGTGTATACTGTTGGTGTGCTTCCATACAATATATCATACAATCAGTCATACAATATGGAGTAGAGAATAAACATCAGGCCATATTTGTAAGTATGTTTTGTCTTTATTCATATTATAAAGCAGTGTTTCTCAATCTGTAGGGCGCGCTCCCCTAGGGGGGCGCGATAAATCTAAAGGGGGGGGCGCGAGTATATCGAGAAAAAAATGTTATTAAAAAACTAGATGAGGTTTTTTTTTTTTTTTTTTTTGGTTGAACAGATAGGTTCGGAGGTTGTTTTTTTTTCGGGGGGCGCGATGAGAGTTGTGATTGAAATTGGGTCGCAAGTACTAAAAGGTTGAGAAACACTGTTATAAAGCATTGACATAAGAATAAAAGAAAGCGTTACTACATAAAAAAAGAGACACTTTCAAATTTTTAGTTATCAAAAACTATTAATGTTACAAGAATCAGTTTACACTGTTTGTTAAAGTAATTATTCCATTTTTCTTTTGGACTAACAAATCTTCAATATGTGCTCCCTTTGCCTCACGGCTCACATCAAAAGGATAGTGTAGTTAATCCCAAACCTTGCATAACATATCTGCATCAACACTAGCCGCAACTCTCATGATGCTTCGTTTCAACTCATCTACATCATTAGGAAGTGGGAGAATAAAAACCCTGTCTTAACAAATCCCAAAGGAGAAATCACACGGTGTGAGGTCGGAGATCCTTGGTGGCCACAGAATGAGAGTGTAATTCTCATTTGTTACATGGCCAATCCAGTGCTGTGTAAGTGTACTGTCGAGATAAACTATAACAAACATGTGCCTGTGGGTCGGTGATCCGTGCTGTCACGATTTATTTTGGCCTTTTTGATTATTTTATCTTTTCCTTCTCCTGTCTCTTTATTTCAATGTTTTCTCATTGTTTCTCTCTATTTATAATTTCATGAATTTTCTTATTTTTATTGCGTTAGTTCGTCTTTATTTTTCAACCTTTTTTTATTGTTTGTTTTCTATTTCCTCTACTTTCATTTTTGCGTTCTCATGCGAACTTATTTTTGTGCTACTTTGTATCGTTTCTTTAGGTACCTTTCCATAACTTTGTATCTATTACTTTTATTGGTTTGTTGTAGTCACGTGGGTTTTTCTTCATTATTTGTCTTTGTCACCTTTTTGGGATTTTAAGAAAAAAATAGATGTAGGAGTCGTTGAGCTGTCTTGACGGTTGGAATGTAGTCTCCGCACTTATCTGCTTTGTTTTTATTTTACTTTTCGTTTTGATTTTTTTTTAAAGTAAGGATTAAAAAGGAGAGTACGAAGTCTGGTGATGGATACAACAACACCGACCTTGTATATTTGGCCTATCTAATGAGTTAATGCAGTGGATTAAATTGGAAAAACTCAACCTAATTTTTTTTGTGTTATGACTTATCACCACATAATATATAGTCTTTGAAGATGAATGAAATCAGTGAAATTTTGTATTTCTTTTGCTTTCATCCTAAATGTCAGATTATAGTTTGGAGAAGAGAGAAACAGTGTATTTTTCGCCATACCCAAAACTGCCTTAAAACTGAAAACGATTGCCGGGAAGACAGCTGGCTAGCAGCCTTGATCGCCGAGGCGATGCTGCACAAAACCCCAACGCAACTGTCGGCAAGGCAGCTACTGAGAAGCCCGCTGGATGTTGAGGAATGCCCAAAACAGCGTAGGCCCAGAGGTGTCCCATCCAAGATGCCGTTCATCATGAAGGCTCGACTGCCTTCGAAGCATTGTTTATCGCCAGTGAAACAATTCCCCAGCCATTGAAACTTCTGTATGAAAAGTCGTAATCGATATTATTGCTTCGAGTGAAGCGATCATAGTGTAGAGTTCTCTTTATTTTAGTGCTTTTGTTTCATATTTGTGCTCCTGAAGTTGGGATCCCAATCTTCTTCAAACACACCAATATCACCAATCAGTACGTAGTAGGTTTTTTTTTTTTTGGGGGGGGGGGTAGTACGTAGTAGTTCTAATGACAATCAACGATTTTGTATTTTTTTTTTACTCTCCCATTTAAACATTTCGGAATACAAAAAACAAGAATGAGAAGAAGAAAAGGTTTTGACAATTACTGAACTTTAGTGATAGCCTATGTTTTGTTTTTTTTTTAAATTCTTAATACGAAGTAATTAATTTTTCTTTTTATTAATTTTTTCCCTTGATTTTTTGCCTAATAAGAAATAATTTTTCCTTATTTTGTATGCTCATTCTTTTTCTCCGTATTAAACATGTGTTTTTTGTCTCTCTAAGCCTTGTCTTTAGTGTGTCTCTTTTAGTATTTTTTTTTTATTTGTCCTCGTGGCAAATTAGAAGCAGAGCTGTTTTGTTTTTCTATTTTTGCCATATTGTTCATGGAGAAATATTTAGTATACTTTCCCTTATCTCGTGACAGTCCTCATGCAGCTGAGGCATCAACCAATTGATTAGCGTATCGAGATATGGAGATCCTGTTACTGTTTTGTCTGCAAAGAAGGGATCATAAACCTTCGTGCGGGATACAGCACAGAACACATTCACTTTTGCAGAATCCCGCATCTTCACGTAGATGCTCTAATAACTGTAGTCGGTAAGGCGTCATTTTCAGTCGCTTCTGTAATACTCCACACAGCTTGTTGTGGAATTTGTAGTTCCAAACTCACCCTTGTTGATTTTCGGAGATTTCGCTGGTAAGCAGCACGAACACTTTTTCTTCTGCCATGCGGGATTTCCCCGGACTTTCTTTACATAAAAAATCTGTTATTTCAAATATCTTGTGCCAATCAAAGATTGATTGATTATCTAGTAGGTAGTGACTTTCTCAAATGTGTTTGAAAATGTCACTGAACAACAATTACGGAGTTCGTTCTGGCTAATTCAAGGACACCATATGATTTCTCCATAGTTTGCAGCCATCTTACATACGTATTATGCTTCCACCTGCACAAAAATATGTCGCATCGAAACTTCTATATTTCCTCAACCTAACAGCGCAAAATGCCTGTCGATACCACAGACATTTCTGTTTTATACAACATTGAAAGTGTCTATTTCTTTTGTAGTAATCCTATGTTTTGTAGCAGATGTATTATTTATTTTAGCGATAGCGCAACGGAGATACATACAAGGATACAATATGGAGATATTTGAATGTGGACATCGTCTTGTTACCGATAATGTGTAAATATCTCAATTTTAGTGAAAATGAAATAGGAAAGAATTTTACTCGGTAATGAAGTCTCAACTTTTTAGGCAAGACATTGAACTGTTTTAAATAATGAATGACCGTTTTGATGATATGCCATCCTTTATTATTGGATCATAGCTAAACATTAAATTGTTATTGCCAACTTTCATCAAGAAACCGGTTTCTGAGTTCTCAAATTAGTTTTCCGTATATTTGGTGCGAGATGACTATTTACTGTCATTTATGTGTTTTTATTAAAGAAACTTCATATAAAACTGAAGTTAACAATTACTGGTTCAAATGTTGAAATTTAACTTCAAGAATTAAATAAGAAATAAATAAAAATTAGTATAAAAGTGTTTACCTGAATCTGTTGATGAAACGTCGATTTATTGAATAAAAATAAAATAAGACTAATTACAATTGCAAAATAACCCTAAATGTGTTAAATGTAATTTTTTAAAATGTTGATTTTATTAATCCAAATTCATTGAAATAACTACGGTATCGTGTTATCATTAATTTACGAAAATATCTAGGATACGTTTAGATTTACAGTTTTCTTAAACATTTGTAATTACTTGGCATAAATATTCGAAAAAATGTTTAAGTTGTAAATTTTGTAATAATAAAATAAACTTCCCCAATTGAATTAAGTATACAGTATATTGACTTGTTTATATTTGAAGATAGAATCTTATATTAATAATGTAAATTTAATACAAAATTTAATAAGAATATTATTATAAGGCTTGAAACGAAATTTATAAGTTATTGATTATTCGCGAGACGAATTAAAATAAATTTTGCATATTAAATTAGAAGCGCGACGTCGTGGAAGTAATTAAGCCCGTTTTACATTTACCATTTCACTCGCCATAACCTCGACATTTCACTCGCCATCACCTCGCCATCACATATGTCGAGCACATTCCGACAGATAGCCCGTGCTCTATTTTCGAAGAGATGGCGCGACACAGATGGCTCGACATCGACACTAGCGCTCCTGGTGACGAATTGTAGAACTTGGAAGTCCAATCAATTTGTATCTATTTATTCGAAATTACCGATTACAAAAATGATTTTCACGATCGAAGGGCATCTTTTCCTTATGTTTTCGTGGATGCTTTCATAAAATGTTACATTATTAATCAAAATCATTTCAAAATTTCGGCTTGAAAATTCGAATCGACAACGATCCGAGATCTCGAAAAGATATCGCCGTTGATCGAGATTTAACGAGACTGAATTATTTATCGAAACTGATTTATCGAAACTGAAAACAAAGAAACACAAAACGATGAAAAAAAACATGAATATTTCCTATTTTAATTAATTAAAGACATTCTTTCACCTATCTGATGCATTGACTAAATGGTTTTTATATAAATCACTGCTATTTTTTTCGTAAATAAAACGTAGGCATGATGACAATTGAGAAATGTAAATGTTCCGTTTGATGGAGGCGTTATGGTAAGTGTAAAGCGGTGCACTAATCACTCGCAATCTACCCCGACATGTTCTGCGTTATGGCTTGCATTTATGGCGAGAGAAATGGTAAATGTAAAACGGGCTTTTTAAAAGACATTAAATGAGAAGCACAGCCTCGTAGAGGGGTAGCGAGAGTGAGCAGTAGTAAGTAGATGACAGGAGGAATCTGAAGTCCAGAGTAAGTTGTCAGCAGACGCCAGAACGGCAACATTCTCTCCCGAGAAGCGTGATGTATTATGGGTAGGAGCGAGTCAGCTGAGACATCCAAGTCAGATAAGCGTCAAATCAGCTGATGGAACTGAATCGACTGAACTGAGTATCAACGGACGGAATCCTGTGCCATTGAGTGAATCCCGGACGAGTGAAGATTATTACTGGTATTCCAAAGTGAACTATAGTGAAATTCAAGCGTGGTGAATAAGTGAAATCTTCACGACGAACTGTAAGTACTTTTACAACTCATTTAGTAAATGCGAAATGTCAAAACTACAGAAATTATTTGTGCCGCCAAGTCTATTTTGAAGTGCGTTTAAAAGGAGATATTTATCTACGAGAAGAACGTAACTGTTCAAGTGAAGTCAAATAATCCAAGTAAAGATAATTGATAATTATCTGAGGCTAATTATTATAGGATAATATTTAAGATATAAGTTTAAAATACAGTGAACAGTAAAGTGAATATTAAATACGAGAAACGTATTATAACTGTTTACATAGATACCAAGTTAGTTAAATCCCAAAATAACTAATATTTTTTTTAGTTTTTTATTTCACAATCAATACTTGTCCAATATTCTCTCCTTTTGATATCAGTTATATCCTTTTAATTCTAAACATTCTACTGAAGACTTTTATTTCATTTCTGTTTTCGTTTCCTCAGAAATATCTGTCATATATTATTTTCATTTATTATTCAATTATTTATTTATTCATCTACTTTTTTACCCTGTCATTTTTTATCTTCTCTTAATAAATTTTTTATTACGTATTTATTATCATTGTCCACTTTCTGCATTCTCTTAGTTTTCCTTCATTTACTAATTTTTACTCATTGCACGTGAAACTACCCACAGATGTTTTATATAATCAACAAACTTTTTGATAATATGCGATACTTTATTTGACCCAAACATTAAATATTTATAGTTTCATCAAGAAATCAGTTGCTTTATTCTCAGATTAGTTTTCCATTATATTTTTGCCAAGATGACTATTTACTATTATTCATGTATTTTTTTAATGAAACGTAATTTTAAAACCACTGAAATTAACTATCTGTGGTTGAGATATTTAAACAATTATTTAAATATTAAATATTTGAAACAATTAAGATTTAAAATCAAGATTTAAATAGTAAGTAAATAAAAATTAGTATAAAAGTGTTTACCTGGTTCTGTTGATGAAATGTCGATTTATTGAATAAAAATATAATAAGACTAATTACTAATGCAAAATAATCTTAAATGTGTTAAAGGCAATATCAAAATGTTAATTTTATAAATCCTAAATTTCTTGAAATAACTATCGTATTATCTTAAATTTATAAAAAGTTCTAGAATACTATTAGCTTTTGTAAATATTTGTAATTACTTAATATAAATATTGAAAAAAATTATTTAATCTGGAAATTTTTTATAATATGAAATTTTAGTTCCCTATATCTCTTCTTATTTAGTTTTTTATATATTAGGAAAGTGATAATGTTCCAATGCTTGGCAAAAGAAATATAACTTTTCATTAATTTCAAAGATGAATGGTATCGATCCATCGTAATTTCTAGTTTGGAAGCAACTAAATATCATGCATATTTGTGAGAATTAATTTGTGCTGCAATTTCACTGCAGAATGAATAAATGAAACAAAGACCAAGTGAAAAGATTATTTTAATATTTAAAATAAAAACTGAAATGTAAAATTCATACTTACGCTTTCGATATTAAAAAAAAAACAAAGGAGAAAGTTAACATTTAATTCGAAGTAACTTTCTTTAAAATAAAAATTGAAGCCATTTCCAAATTTAGTGGATGCCTTGATTGACAGAGATGGAGCCCACTTTCAGAATTTGTTCATCATTTTCAATGTTTCTGGAAATGTAGCTGGAGGGCTGACATAGAATGGTGGCTCTATCCCACTTGAAGGAGTGACCAACGATGCTGGCGTGGGTGGTGACGGAGATAGTTTTCCGGTTTTGATATCTTTTGGTGTTCGAGCAGACGTTTGCCGAGGTAAGGACGTTTAGTTTGACCAATATATAGTTGACCGAAGGACAGAAAATCTTCAAGGTATTCTCAGTCATCGACATCAATCTATTGATAGATAGGCCTATTCCCTTTGGATGAGGATTCGAGCCTTAAAACTTCTTTCTTTGTGGACACTTGGCACCTTCAAGAATGATATTGGGGTTTTTAAATTATAAAATAGCTCCCCCACACTAAATCTTGTCACCAAACAAATTCCAGATGTTGAATTTTCTGAATACAATGGTAAACTTCACAATTCTTCTCCTGCTTTTTATTACTTAATATTTCAGTCGTTAAATTAACGAACTGCTTCAAGTACCAGAGTTGAAAGAGATATGTGTTTCCTTACCTCTATCTACAGAATTCGTTAATGCATTAAAAATAATAATATAACAAAGCTCAAGTTTCATAATTGTATATTTAATTTTTTTTTTTGCGAGTGCCCGGGCTCTTAGTATTGAAACTAAGGGCAACAACAAGGGGCGAGATAGTGAGCGGTTGGCCGACGAATTGTTGCCCAGGGTATGCCATAGAAGGCAGCTCACAATATACTCGCAGAAACGAACGAAACACAGAAGCAGAAAGAAACAACCAAGCCACGACCGGGATTCGAACCCAGGAACCGGCACACTGGCCGCAACGGCAGACCGCCGTCTAGACCTCACGGCCACGCCAGCATGGCGTATAATTGATTGATTTGTTGTACAATCTACGGAGAGTTGATTCACGATTTTGATCACATCATAGACTTAGCAGAACCCTTTTCTCCACTACCGGTTGTGTTCTTGAGGGCCCCTGCATTTTGGCAACGGCTCTGCATCGCAGTTTCCATTGAAGAACACTGCGTTGGAGGTAGACGAGGGGGATCTTGTTCTACTCCTCCTTGCAAACTTTCCAAAGCCCTTCACTGTTTTCGGTCGCCGTGTTCCCAGAACCCGTTTAAGTAATCCGAACCCACAGAAGTCCACTGGTGATGCATCGGGGGATTTTACAGCAGTCATTCTGTATGGGATTGCTCGTATTCCGGTTTCAGTCGCCATATTGATATATCTGGCGACTGATATATCACTCTGGCTGTATGGCTCGACGCCTTGTTCTGATGAATCCACACTTTCCTTTTGTCTTTGCCGTACAATGCGAAAATATCGACACCATATAAGGGTTCCAGGACATGCTCTCGGTAACAGGCAGCATTAATCTTGACCTTCACAGGTACCTTCCTCAGCGGCAACTTTCCTCTGTAGCTGTAACCTGCAACAATCATAATCCTCTCGAAAAGTTTTCTTTGCAATCGCGGTACCACTCGAATCGTTCTTTGGCATCAAAAGGGCGATAAAATATTGCCCTTGGCTTCTTGGTATCACTAAGGTAGATCGATGCCTCGTCCAAACTAGTAACGTTGGGACTACCCCCACCTCCAGAGCCTGAAAAATGAGTTACAGAAAGTCAATTACAAAAGTTTAAAGAAATTACGAAGGAGGAAAAGCCAAAACAAAAGTGTAGAAATGGTAATTGATGTTAACTTTGCAATGATTTAAACTCAAACAGCTCCGAATTTGTCCTCTCCTCAAGTCTACCCTAAGAAATTTCAAATGCAGTACTTTGAAACTTTACTCTAAAAACACCCTCCAAAGCCAATATCTGTTGCGCTACTTGATATCATACGTACGTATTACAAATAATGTGAACTGCAATTTCACTGCAAAATGAATAAAGGAAATACAGGTCAAAAGAAATAAAAATATAAATTGAAATGTAAAATTCATACTTACCGCCTTGGCATTGAAAAAAACGAATAAGAAAAATTAATATTTACATTCGAAGAAAATTAGTGATATACAATTTAAAGATTTAATATCATGTTTTTACACATATTATAAAACGTTAATGAAGAGAGAAAATTTGCCATTACTAATGGTAAATTCAATAAATCATTGATCAAAACAGACTAGGACATTATTTCAGTGAAACTTTCTGACTTAAAGACCACTACATAGATCTACTTTTTTTAAGATGAAACAAAAATTGAAAGTAAAAAGTGCTTCAGCACTCAGTATATTGTAATAAAACGATAAATATTATTAACTGCAGAACTAATGTCGATCTAACATGTTTTCGAATAATATGAAAGTTCCATGTTTTTAACTTTGATATTATAAATGCTATCAATTAGATATTCAACATTATTCTAGTTAAGATAAGAGGTAAATAACTGAATACTCCCTCGGAAATACTCTATTCATCGGTTAAATTTGAATAAAAATACCTTAGATGCTATCTACCAATTGACACTTGAGTAAATTTATCAAAGAAGCCATATCAAACTTATCTTGACGATGTAAAAATGATAAGTTTCATGATTATATTTAGTTTATTTTAATATGCATTCTTACAATTAATGAAAAGATGGTGAATCTATAGGATTATATTATCTATATTTCTTAATTTCAGTTTGTACATTTATAATACTGAGGGCCAATAACATAACATTTCAGTAAGATGTTCATAAAACCGTTTTAATTTTAATCAATATAGTTTACTGTATTTCCGTAACAATTAAAAGAGACTGAAAGTTTTACTTCAGTATTTAAATGATTATTGGGGTTCATTTAAAAGTAAAGAGATATCCTTCGAATAGGCCGTAATGAAAAAGTACAAATATCGATTACTTCGGGTTAAAAAAAACCAGGCGATTTCGAATTAAACTTGACTACGATCAACAGTTATTCCATTTTATTTACAAGATCGTTGTGAAAAAAATTTCATCAAAAAAAAAGAAGCACGGTAATGTAGAGTTCCCTTAAATAAATGTAAATCGAAATAAATTCCCTAGTTTCAAATACATAAAGGTCCTTTCGAGATAGCGATGGATATATTTATTTGACAACATATATTTAACAACAAATTAGATATTGAAATTACTGTCATGTATTGTACTTCATCTGTTCATAAACGGCGCTAATTATCAATAACTCCATTTTATAATACGACAATAATAGCTATACAGTAGTGGCCACAGATTTTGCATCACCTTTAAAATCTCATAAAAATGTTTTTATTTTGTAATTGAAATTAGCATTGTGCTTCAGACCTGCAAGAAACCGTAAACATTGCATCATCCTAGACCTCAGAAACATAAAAAGTCGTTGATTTTCAGCTATGCGAACAACATCCAACCAGTGGCGTAGCGTGGGGAGGGCGGTGGGGGCGGTCCGCCCAGGGCGGCACTTTTTTGGGGGCGGCAAAATTTCATAATAAATAATAATAGTATCCTGGAATCGGAACTAAAATTTTGAACCATTTAATAATTAATTCTCGCTGAATATTGTCGCGGTTTATTATGAATTTCTCCCTTGTTTTTATTTTGATTAGTTCGCTTTATTTCCAACTCTTATTAATTTCTTATTTTTTTGTTTCTCACGACTTTCTCCGTTTCGCTACTTTGTATTCTTTCCTTTTGTAAGGAAAGAAAATCATGAATTGTAGCAGTGTAATTGAGTCGGTGTGAATTGGACGACTGATGTTGCAGATGTTTGAACTCTTATTCTTTGTATGAAAGAATTAATTCTCGATGAATATTCGTGATGAACAAAACCAAGTGAGTATTACAATTTTTATTTTTGTTTTCCTGCTAGTTTGAATTATTTACTTTTTACTATACGGTCAATTTTGTAAGTAATTAGTATACTTAGTATACTTAGTATACTTAGTAATATTATTAGACATCTTCATCAAAACACAAAAATAAATATAATAATTGTTAATAACAATTAACTAGTTGGTAATAACAATTAATTACAAATAGAGTTTAAAATTTTCAAGTAATAATCAAATGCTTTTAACAATCTAATTCATTAATCACAACCTTGTTATTGCAACCTAAATATAATTTTTGTACCAACTCTTTAGCTAATCCTACGATACAAGAATTTACTTCAACTCCATCATTCTATTTAAATTTTTCTCCCTCGTATTTCTAATATATCTTCTTTCAATTATTTTTCCTATTTTCGTATCTTTTTCAATGCATAATATTTTGATCTCATTATTAATACAATGCGGTTTTTCTCTAAATACAATGTTCCGCCACTTCAGATTTTTTACCAATTTATTTCTTATACAGTATCATGTTGAAGAAATCGTTCTTTTACTTTCCCCCAGATAAAATGCATCGCAATTCATACAATCCATCTTGTAAATTATTCTCATTTCATACTTTCTATCACTCATATTTAATTTAATACAGTGTTTCTCAACCTTTTAGTGCTTGCGACCCAATTTTCAATCACAATTCTCATCGCGCCCCCCTCCAAAAAAAAACCCTCCAAACCTATCTGTTCAACCAAAAAAAAACCACCAAATCTATTTTTTCTCCATATACTCGCGCCCCCCCTGTAGTTTTATCACGCCCCCCTAGGGGGGCGCGCCCCACAGGTTGAGAAACGCTGATTTAATATATAAAATATTTTTCATTTTATTATTATTCACAACCCAATGTCAATTTTAAACTTTCTACACATTTTTTTCAGAATTTTCAATCAGGACATTATTTGAGTATAAAAAGAACTATAGTAGAAAAGTATTTAAAAAGGATTGATGTAGCTACGAGTAACGAAGAAGATTTCATAAAAGAAATTGCAAATATGAAGACAATTCTTAAAAATAATAGTTACCGAGAAAAATTCATCGATAAAGCAACAAATAAATATCATACATTTGGAATTGTAAAGGAATTGAAGATGTATAATGATAAGAGATTTTTTTATTCCTTATTTACTTATTTTATTCCTTATTTATAAAATGTTTTTATTTACGATAATTACAATTGGAATTTTCATTATAACTATTTTGTTAAAAAACTACATACTTTTACTTATGTTTTGTTATTTAAAACATATCTATCCTTTAAAGCAAAAGCTTATAATTTATAAAACATTATTTGATTCTATTTTAGATTATGGATTAAATTGTTGGATTTTTTTCAATAAATGTCAAATTGATAATACAGTAAAACCTCGTTCAGTCGTACCCAAGTGACCAAACAATTCTGACGACTTAAGCGGAGTGACGACTTAGGCGGAGTGGGAATTTTTGAAAAAAAAAAAAAACACAAAAAAAAACAAACACTGAAATACAGTATTTTCATGAATTGCGGTAGGATTCGGTGAGAAAAACATGATTTTCAGAAATCAATTCATGCAAATGAATAATGGAAAATAATAATAAAAAAAAAAACACTTTATAGTTATCACATTTTAATCGTTTTAAAAGAAAGGCAATGTCTGTCTTCGAAACGTTCCAGCCAACCATTGCTGCCGCCGAAATCTTGAATGTTCAACTCCTCAGCAAATTCCATGACTTTTTCTTTGAGAAGCATGGCAGAAATCGATACATTTTGCGATCTGGCATGTTTTCGCCATCGAACTGAAACCTCCTCGATCTCGTCAAACATCGATCTTCTTCACTTCTTCAAAATCTATATTTCTTCCTAACTAAAGAATAAAATAAAATAAATACAAAATGAAGAAAGGAAGAGAAAAACTTTCTCTTTTCCTTTTAAACACAATCGAAAATGTAGCAAAGTAAATTCAATAAACATAACTTATTACATCAAATAATTAACATAACAATAATTAAATTAAATAATTAACATAATTAACATAATAATTTACCTAATTAATTGCAAGTGAAGACAGTCATGAGTATCTTTAATTTAACATACGACAACATATCAGAAAAAAGATAATAAGATTTCAGAATGGGCTGGACATTGTATGCTGAAAAATCATTGCCCAGACCCGATAGTGCACAACGTATTTTATGTCAAAGATGAGAGTAAACGTTTTAAATTAGAATCATGCCTTATTAACAGCTGCTTTAATAGGGATAAGTCCCTTAAAGTGAATGATGTATCACTAAGCATTTTCAAGAAATCTTTAATAAAGAATAAGAGAATTAAAGATTTTTTAATTTTGAAATAATCCTATGTCTGATCATCACAATTATTTTATTGTTGATTATTTTTATTATTGATAATTTTCATTTTCAATTATTTAATGTAAATTTGTTATTAATTATTTGATGCCCCAAAGCAGAATATCGAGCGACGGGGCGACAATGTCGCAGAACGAAAGTGAGGGCTGCAGAAAGATATCGTATAGAACAGGGGTCGTTTTTTTTTTTGGTTGTCGATTCGGAGATTCGTTTTTTTTTTGGTTGTCGATTCGGAGATTCGGTTTTTTTTTTGGTTGTCGATTTGAAGGATTGTTTTTTTTTTCTGCACCTGCAGAAAGTTTTTCGTTTTAGCATCAGTCGTCGCAGAAAGATAAAAAACATTCTGCTTTCGGGATTTGATGTATAAGATATGTTCTTCGTTATTGATTATTGGATGTAATATATTATGTTAATTATTTGATGTAATAAGTTATGTTTATTGAATTTACTTTGCTACATTTTCGATTGTGTTTAAAAGGAAAAGAGAAAATTTTTCTCTTCCTTTCTTCATTTTGTATTTATTTTATTTTATCCTTTAGTTAGGAAGAAATATAGATTTTGAAGAAGTGAAGAAGAGTTTCTTTTGTTGTTTTGTATGTAATTAATAAGTTATCTCTGAAAAGCTAGAAATTTTTAATAAAGGTAAA
>JAFIDM010056650.1:19283-31357 GCA_023159025.1 Thereuonema tuberculata | reverse complement strand
AAACCAAATAATAAATTTTAACGAATATGATGGGCATAGTTGATGAAATATAGATCATGTGGCAATGTGTATTTTGGAAATACAGGGAGGACTTTGAATGAAAGGGTTAAATAGTACACAAGTGCATTTAGAAATAATCATCCTAATGTCTCGGAATGGGCAGAACATTGTTTATCTAACAAGCACAATCCCGACCCTGAAATACGTTACCTTTTTTAGAAAAGAGATAGTTGAGTTAGATTTATATTAGAAACCTGTCTTATCAATTAATACGATTGCATCAATAAATAGAAATGTAGTTAATAAATTCGTCATTAATTAATAAATAAATTCAGTTAATTTTTAATGAATTCGTTATTGAATCTTTCAGGAAATATTTAAAAGATATAAAATTGTAAAAACAATGGATTGTATGTTCTCCTTGCATTAAGATAATGAAAAAGAGTAATATGTTTTTCTTAATTGTAATAAACAATGATTAGTATGTTTACTTTTGTAATAAACAATGATTAGTGTTACGATATTAAATTATTTGTATTATAATGCAATTAGTTTTAGTGAAAATTAAAAGGAAGGAATGCTTGAAAAGATTATTTTTTTTTCCTGGATGAGTTGAATATAAAATCGTGGGTAGGAGAAATCGTGGGTAGGACGTGAAGGGTTGTTCCACATACAGTGTTGGTTTGATTCTATGAAGACTGGCAGTTGGATCCGGCCGAATCATATCTACTAGAACTTCAGCACCAAGGTGAAAAACCGATTGAATACATCGAAATGTTAGTAATTAATTTTATTTCATTTTGGAGGGAACTTATACTAATTAATTGTGAAAAAAATCTTTATTATTGAGAATAAAGATATTCAGAGTTCACACAGGTGATAGAGTGAAAACCATTATTATTAGAAAGCGGAAACCTTCCCACAGGTGAAGTGATTAGCCATTATTTGAATTCATAATTATCACACAGGTGAACAAGCAAAAGTCATATTGATTTATGTGCTATAAGATTCACACAGGTGAATGTGAGAAAAGCCAAAGTATTATTATTTCAGGCAGTGGCAGTAATATACTGAACTCTCGCATTCATGAGACGTGTATTAAATGTAAGGAGTCATTTGATTGATAGAGAGATTCATTCATCATTACATTGCAGTAATATTAAATATTGATGAACCGTTCTATTATTATTATTTATTTTTATAGAAATTAATTAAGGAATTAATTTCATTTCTAGTTCACAATAAATGTGAGTGATAGTAATTTGACTAAGAAATATCAAGCCGATATTTATTAAGAAAGACTTTTCTTTCCTGTATACAAGGAAGCTTAGAACTGAACCTGGCAACGTCAGACTTAGAAGCATTTTGTCTAGAAGAATTGTAAATAATTTTTGAAAAGTTTTACATGTCCACTAGAATAAATCTTTTTAAGATTTTTATTTGTTTACCCCTAATTTTCTTATTGTCTCTGTTGAACCGAGTATGCATTCTGCAAAATACATTGTTGCATACTCTGTTGAACCGAGTATGCATTCCGCAGCAATTAGTATGTTTACTTTTGTAATAAGCAATGAGTTTTACAATGTGTAATATGTTTACCTTTGTAATAGGCAATGAATTGTATTGAGGCAATTATTACCTTTGTAATAAGTTATCAGAGCAATATGTTTCTCTTTGTTATATTTGAATTAAGCTTTTCTTTGTTGATTTGCTTCGTTTTATTTTTATAAAAAGAAAGCCTGATGTAGCAGGAGAGGCGTTCCTGCGAAATATGGTGATATTTTTGAGAAGGAAGTTTTAAGTAACAAACTAGTTTTGTAAATATATGCTACATTGAATATATTTTATTGAAAATTATTTGGATTTTGAAAAAAGAGGTAACTGATTTTCTTTTTAAAACTCGCTGAATTTATAATTTGTTTGTTTCAGAACCATCAACCTCAAAACGTAAGTACCTTTGTACCTGCTATATTTTAATTCAAATTTTCAAGTTTTTGGTTTTTAAGAATTTAAAATTCCTCTGAATGCTTTTTTTGTTGTAAATTCACCTACAATTATTCAGACAAGGTATCTTGTAACTTATTAGAAAAAAACTCCAAAATCACCTTTGGTTATATTTCGACTTTTAATTTCAAAGTCTTAATCATACCTTTATAGGAAGTGATAACATCTCTGTTGTCACGTTCTCTGTTGTTAGATTGAGAAAAATTAATTCTTATTTTGTATTATTTTTCGTTTTGGGGAAAGTGAGAGATGTTATCACTTCCTATAAAGATATGATTAAGACTTTGAAATTAAAAGTCGAAATATAACCAAAGGTGATTTTGGAGTTTTTTTCTAATAAGTTACAAGATGTTTTAGGTTTGGTATCTGTAGAAAATGTTATTCAGACAAGGTAATTAAAAATCAGTAATTATATGAATATTATAATTTTTTTTGTAATTTTTTTAAAAATTTAGTTTGAAGTTATGAAATTTGTTTTCTAGCTTTCTATTTAACTCATGAAACTATATAGCTTATCTAAAAGAGTAACTATTATTTGCGTATTGCTTTTTTTATTTTATACAGTAATGCATTTCTCTTAAAATTTCTTTTCAAAAACACAAAAACTGAAAAATTATTATTTGTTATTAATCTTTTAAACTTCACTTTTAATAATTTTAATTTTTGATGACTTTAATTAAACATAAAAAATAAAAACATACTAACTGCTTTTTTTTGGAACTGAAAAACGTTCATTAAATTGGAAACTTGTCTCTTTTTTCTTTTAATTCATGTCTGTGTTTTGCTTTTTTTATTGTAAAAGGACGTAGTAAACGTGAGTATTTTTGAATCATTTAACCTACCTATTTTGTTTATTGTACACCCAACCCTCAGCATTAAAAATGAATAATCAAACGGACGCAGACAAAGGAAAAAAATGAGAATAAGTATTCGCACCAAACTTGCTTTCTACAGTATAGAAAAGATAGCCAGAACACACTTATAGTAAATAACAAAATACATCATCAAAAACCTAACATGTTGAACATAAAATAGAAAAACTTTGCCAAACATTACTCGCTAATAGAGTCTACTCCACACATTAAAGGAACTATATCTAGGATTTCACACAATATCTTCTTACAGGACATAAAAAAGAAATATTACTAACGAGGACACAACAACGTCTACAGAACCCAAATGAAGGAAACTTCAGTGTGACTCATTTAGTGGGTTCCAATAAAAAAAAAAGTAGTTATACATTGATATAATATGATTTATTTAACTTAATAGTAGTCATAAAGTCAAAGATAGATAGATCAAATGACGAGAAAAAATGCTGTAAAAGTTCACTGTAGAATTTGTTCTTCTCAACTTTTAAGTCTATAAATTCAGATTACATACAAATATTGGATACTCAAGAAAGGTTTCATTTTCATGGAGGCATCCTCAATGTTGCTCGAGAGAGCACATAACTCTATGAAGGTGTGAGACCTCTTACCTAAACTCGATAACCTAACATTTGTTTTAAGTAAAATTGACACTGAATGGATCAAAAGATTTAAAACAGATAAACAAATAATTTAATATCTGTAGCAATCAATATATATACTTTTGTTTCTTCTACAATTCAATAAATTCGATCCTCATGTAGCGTCACAGTCTCTGGCACTCGTTAAATATTTAACTGTCTTAAAGAGTTCACTAATATTTACAGTAGTATAGAGAAATGGCTTTCACCTTATATGACTATATTTCTCCACTAATTGTGTTGCATGAAATTTCTTTGAACATACATATATATAAAACTATCTTTCAAAGTTCGTGTTCCTAACACTGTAATCTTTACTTGTCTTAAAGATCTGAATAATTAAGTTCTTTCAAGTAATCTTATTCTTGTGTTAATCCTTTAAACTTGATTATTCCTTATATTAAACCGCCGTATCTTTAGTGTAAACAACTTGATCTACTGTTCTTTCTTTCTACATTCTTGGTAATGAATGTGTCACGATTAGGAAATTAATAATGGAAAATGTTAACTTACAGTTCTTTCCAGATATTAATGCACCCTTCCTAAAGCTCCTTAACGTCCTGAAGATCTAAATCCATTAATTCAGATATATCATTTACATTTACAAATACTCCTAGAATCGGTAGGCTTCTACTAGACCTCGTCTCGTAACTTAGCAACGACGACTTTTCTGCAAAACATAATCATAATGTTAAATTCCGTATCAATTCTCTCACATTGCAGCATTACGAATATTTAACTTCGATTCTAGACTCTACTCAACATATCCTTTTTAAGTGAAAAACTTTTTCTTAAACTCCCTGAGTTTATCTTGAACATTACACTTAGACGGCTTCATGGCTTGTTTCTTGTTCATTCATCCATGGAAGTCAATATGAACAATGCACAAAGAAAAACGTCGTCTTCTTTCACGTGTCATTGTTCATAACAAAACTGACGACACCATTCTGTTTCACATGGTATATCATATCTTCCACAGCATAGGAATTGTTTAACAATAATCATTCAACAGTTTGAATACTATTATGCAACAAATGTCCTATTCGTTGTAGAACTTGCCGATAATAAAACTTCGAGGCATTCTGAGAGTTAAAGTCGGAATTACAGAAAATGAATGAAAATAAAGTTACTTTTACTCTATATGCTCAGGAATGTGATTCTTCACGGAGCAAGAAAACACTGAACACGGAGGTGTTAGGGTTGTGATGACTCGTTCCAAAGGTCGATTGCGTTGTTGTGGCGCTTATGAAACCAATGTGTGTTCCTTATGAAACCAATTTCCGTATAGCACTGGAGAAAGATTTTCATCTCAGGAAAAAACAATTGTTTTTTTGTTTGTTTTTTGTTTAATTCTGAAGTTTCATTTTTATTGCAGATGTAAATAATTGTAATCATTCTAATCTTATATACGCATTTACAAAAATCTAAAAACTAAATTACCTTAGTAATAAACAGCCAACTAAAACGGCACCAATCAATAAATTAAAACAAGACGCAATAAAAACAAGGTACGTTTCGATGCCCCTTCTTACGGGCTTCGTTTTCAAGTTAATTAAAAAGACCCCCCTACCTTAAAATGTTCATCCCTTGACGGGAGTCGTTGATCAAATGAGAAATGAAGCAATATACCTTAGGACTCCTGGCTTAATGTGGCCCTAGCGTGAATAATTAGAACCTGTGCCGGAAGTAATCGTCTGCTACAATTAACGACGCTCAATACTAAACATTATTAAAAACTAGAAACGATCCATTTACAAACCATACTCTAAAACATTTGTGGTCGATAGGTCTCGATTATAGCTTCCCATTGTTCTAATCATCCCTGACTCATAGAACTCACGTAAATATCTGATTTTTCTTTTTCCAAACACAGCTTGTTGTTGGTATTTAATGAGTGTCCATTGTTGAGACAATGAGAGGCGTTTTTATAAGCCATATTCCCTTTTTTGACCGCATTTACGTGTTCATTAACCCGTTTTTCCAATACCCTTTTTGAGTTTCCAATATATAGGCATTTACTACTGCCAGTGTTAGCTGCTTGGCACCGGATTCCATATAAAGCTCCCTTCATCTTAAGTAAAGATTCGTTATTCCAAAAATTATTTTTCCGGTTGAGGAAAGAGCCTATAGTATTTCTAGGTTTGCAAGCAATTCCGATCCCCACCGATGTTAGAGTAGGTTTAACCTTTTTATTAAAGCTTCATCGTATGTGATCGAAACATATTTATCTATCCTTTTACGTTTTTCTTTCGTTGCATCATTCCCTTGATTGCTCAATAAATGAATGGGTTTCATTTCATTTTTTCTGAAACACCTATCTTTAAAGAACCTCTTAAAAAAACTTTCCAATACAGGCTCAGGGAAATCATTATTTAAAAAAATCCTTTTTATTTCTTTGCATTCCTTTAATAAAATCTGACTACTAGAGCAGATTTTAAAAGCCCTATCCAGTGCCATAGTCATTTGATCAACGACTCCCGTCAAGGGATGAACATTTTAAGGTAGGGGGGTCTTTTTAATTAACTTGAAAACGAAGCCCGTAAGAAGGGGCTTCGAAACGTACGTTGTTTTTATTGCGTCTTGTTTTAATTTATTGATTGGTGCCGTTTTAGTTGGCTGTTTATTATTAATACATCGGCACGTTAAGTTTTTTATCATTAAATTACCTTAGCATAAAATCATGTTATACGTTAAAAATCGGATTCATCAGATGTTTCTTCTCAAATCCTTCTCAAAATGTCATCGCAATCATCTTCATTGTCTTCAATGTTTTCTGAGGAAATAATTAAATGTATTAAGTCTTCTTTTTTAATTCACATGCAAGTTAGAGTGGCAGGAAAAATTACTTCTACGTCAACCATGACAAGGTAGCTTGTTTTAGCCATGGTTTTCTACGATTCAACTTCTTCCACCTTTCAACATATTTTGTTTAAAAAACGCAGGAACCCTTTTTTTAATTCGTTATATTTCGGTAAGCTATATTCGTTTAGCACCCGGTTATTAAAAACCTCAGATGTTTTTGAAGCAGAAATCAGCACTCCTAATTGTCTTCTTGTCGACATGTCCCTTTGAATTATCTGAAACAAAAACCAGTAATGGTATATTTTGATTACCAAATATAAACAATTAATATGAATTCACTCTCTAAGCCACAAATTGCGAATTTAAGGAGGGGGGAGGATCTTTTGGGCAGCATCCTCTTCCCCATAAAATTAAAGCCGATTGCAATTCATTTTTTGAAAAAGTGATATTGTATTTGTCAAATGAAACTTTAACTTCGAAAAGAAATGAATGGATGTCCGTAATGTCTACATAGCGACTCTCTTCCTTATAGAAGGATTCTATAAGGGACTCCCTTACCATCACTAATCGTAAATATGACGGTCCCGGCGCAATGATTCGCAAATGGCCTTTCTCGACCTTTGGTATCTTTTGAGATAAACATGCTCCATTTTACTCCGCACAATTCCCTACAAATTTAGGACAGTCATATTCGTGTTTGTATTATACTCTTGTATAACTATTACGGGAACTATTTCTTTCGCATATTCCATTTCTCTAAAAAAAATATATAATTTTTTCTAAAAAAAATCTCCCATTCCTCCAACGTTTTCTTGATTCAAAAAATTCTTAAAAATGAACAAACATCATTGAAAATTTCCCCGTTAATAGTCAATATTAAATCGATAAATAGGCGCAGCCCAAAAATTTATTTCTAGTTTAAATGGGGACAAAAATGTTTCCAGAAAATGGAATGTATCAAACAGAAGATGTTGTTGGGCGAAAAGATCAAAAAGGTATTTAAAAACTTGATGGTATTTGCTCAGAAGGGTGAACCAGATAACCACAAAGAAACGTTTCATAATATAAAGTTAGGTAACCTAGCACCTTTTATTTAAAAACTTTATTTTTTTAGTTCTCCGTACAACGCCCATACCAGCCCACATTTGTCTTCCATTTGTTTTATTAGTGGACTGTTTCAAATCGAAAATATAGGTTTCTTTTCATTTACATTTTGGAAAAATAATGCTATTTTTTTTAACTTTCATCGGTGGCAATATGCCGTCAGCATCTATCATAACTTCACATCCTTTCTATCGAGAAAAAGGAAAAGGAAGCATTTCTTCTCCGTGTAGAGAAAAAAAGAAAGTCCATCGGGCGGAAGTTACACACAGGAAATCGAAAGACTGTTACTGATTCTTGTCTTCTACGTGCTTTATCTGCTGTATAAATCAAGATGAAAATCATTCACTCTCTTTTCCAACTGAGAAATAATTTTTGTTGTATATGACGAAGTTCTATTTAATATTGGATAGTTTTATTTAAATCAATTATCCTGTCAGAATTTGGTTTTAGGAAACCAGATATTTCTTGTAATCTATAAATTTCCGAATTTATTTTCTCTATAATGGGATATATCAAATCGGGGATAAATTCAATTGAATTTTTTCGTTTATATTTTCTTGTTCTGAGAGGACGCGTCTTGTGAGTTTTGTTCCAATTTTTTTAGACTTGGTATCGAATTCTACATTATCATTGAATTTAAAATATGATTTCTCGATTAATTCTTCGTAGTTTTTCTAACATGTTTTTCAATTTTTTCTCTTACGTATTGCTTGAATTCATCAAATCAACCTGTAAACTGTTAATGTTTTATTTAATTCTGTACTAAAATTTTCTCAAAATTAATGAATGCGATTAATCATGTTATATGATTGAAGAAATGCACGTAAATTTACTGCTGCACGTAAATTTACTGCACGTAAATTTATTGAGTAACAACTCAATTTGCAAGTAAAAAAATAAACATTTGTATTTTGTTTTTAACTGGCAAATTAAATAACAGAAATTTTGTCTACCTGTTTTAACGGAAATTTGGCTTTAATTTTCTTGTATTTTATGTAATTTTGAATTCTGTGATATTTAGGCTAAGATATATTTTTTTAATTATTTCTGTCTTTTTTTCTTCTTATTAATAAATCAACATTTAAATAATTTGATATGAAAAACATTGGAAAGATTTCTACCTTAAAAAAAATAATTTATGAAAAAATAATACTTGGACAAATTAAATGGGTTGGTTAAAATGGTTGGCTAGTTTGAAAAAAAAAATTATTACTATTTCACAGATTTTACCTAAATTTCTTATTATTATATTTTATGTTGTATAAAATTTTAAAATTGTTTATGTTTCTGTCTCTGTAACTTGTATTTATTGTAATCTCAGCACCTACATCACAGGTTTTTTTTTTTTTTTACAACCTAGTAGGACTGAAATGTATTTATGTTAATAAATTAAAAATTAATTAATTAATTACTTAATGTCTGAATACAATCATTTCTTAAGTTACATTATTTTGTTATTTATTATTTCGTATTCACTGCTTTAGCTACAACAGGTAAATATACTTAACATATTAATTAAAATTAATTTCCAGATACTTCTGGTTGAAATGGAGCAAAAATTTCCCTCTAAATCATTTTCGGAGATTTCTTTTTTTGTGATTTATTTTAATTTTATTTTATTTTTATTTATTTTGTGACCGCATTTTAATTTTCTTATTCAACAGTTGAATGTTGAATAGAAGGTGAATGTGAATTTGATAGGAAAACTCTACAACTATAAATGATAAAGAAACGAACTCAGAAATGAAAGGAATCTCATTCAGAAACTACACAAAATACGAAGCGATTTCACTGCAATGGGTGGGTGATAGCAGACGATGATTTTACAATAACATAATATACTGTGAAACTTTCAAAAATTACTTCATGGATTGTATTGGAATCTTTCAATCTTGTATGAATATTTGTATTCAAACAAAAAAATATGTTATAATATTTATTTCTTTGATAAATCGGAACTCATTAAAAAATTATTGATAAATAAAATTTAAAATGTGTTAAGAGTATTGATGGTTTTTTTTCAACAATAAACTGACCTTTCATTTCTTGAAGCCATAAGACAAAATTCAAATTAACACAATCCTTAAATAGGTTTTCTAAAAACATATTTACAATATATTCAAATATTTATTTCTTTTACAACTGTAAACCAATATCATCTTTTTAATTGTACTATTAGTAATTTCATCATCATTTGTTCATTGAAAACAAATAAAGTGAAAAAGGAGGCTTATTAGTTCAAATCCGAAATCAGAATTGAAATTTACTAAAGACAGGAAGGAATCCAAGCAAACCTATTTTAAAGTTGATAAAGTATAATTTATGGTAATAATGTATTTCAAGTACAGTTCTTTCAAAATATCAGTATATTATTAGTTTATTTTTGTAATATCTTACCAGTATTTTATTCATAAAATTGGATAATGATGAATGAACCCTTAGTTTTTGTATCAGCATTTCGGGTTTTTATTCTCATTAGTTCTTGATATTTTTTTGAACGAACATAAATTTTCGAAAACTCCAAATCTGTTTTGTTACATGAAAAAATTACAAATCCATTGATAAAATTTTTCCGAAGCTTTGTTATTGATAAGTAAGTGAATAAACAGTAAAAAATTGAAAGTTCTTATAAGAAGAAGAAAATGCATAAGAAAGAAATACGAAAAAGATTTACATTTTTGATAGTTCGTGGGACAACCGATTCGTATTATCACGTGCCATCAGTGCAGCCTTTAACGTTCTGTGCTAAAGCTCTAGTTTTCGATTTGCATGGGCATGAGAGGACATTGTGTGGATCTTTTGTATTCCAAGTAATTGTGACAGTTTGTGAAAAAGACCAGACTCGAATTCTACACCCTGATCAGTAGTGAGGGTACAAAACATGTAATCCAATGCTTAAAGAAGACATGAGCAACGGAGTGTGTCGTAATTCCTTCGAGAGGTAGAGCTTCCGGCCCTCAAGTCGTTCGATCTATTATTGTGAGAATGTATCTGTTATGTTCGGAGATAGTCATGGGACCAACTATATCAATGTGAACATGTTGGAAACGATCAGAATGAATCACAGCAATGCGGTTAACACTTGTTGACCGCGCTTTACTCGTGAATCTTTATTATCAGTTGCATTTAAATTCCACTAAGGCATTACGAGAATACAGGTATCTCAGAAACATCAGAAAGGGTTGAATTGCTCGCACGTTGTCACCTGGACGATCGGTGGAACGATGAAGCTCATGTAACCCTTAACGGCCGCATCTAGAGATCCGAATCTCGATGGAACATCACGAAGAGAAGAGGTTGTTTTGTTTTTACTGCTTCGCGCTTTGTTGGTCCATATTTCTTCAAACTTGAACATGCCGACGGTCTACAAACTGACACCGTGACAGGGGTTCGCTATAAATCTTTATTGCGAAACCAAATGTTTTCATTCTTGCTGCAGCATGGTGCCCTAAACACAGTAGTCTTCATGCAAGATAGAGCTATGCCGCACACATCATGTGTTGCTAGGAATGCGATTGAAGTACATCCCCAACGATTGCGTAATAAGCAAACATTATCCATACACATGGCCCTGAGATTAATCCTGGCGACTTTTGGTTCTGGGTTTTCTCAATGATAGGGGCTATCCAGTTAGGGTGCACACCTACAGGACTTGAAAACCACTATCTTTCGTGAATGTGGGCGTCTGCATGATGAATTGCTCCTACATTCTACAGAGCACGGATATGCATCAAGTGTAAATGGTCTGTGAGGATGGGGGAGACATTCAACATCTTCTGTGGCCATCAGTTCTGTTCCAAGATTCCGATTGCGAATGAGCAACAAAAAACCGAAGATTCAATGTATAAGTATGCATAGTGCCGGCTTCTAACAATGAATGCTCTTACATAGGACAGTAAATAAAACGAAGATTAGCCAACTACAATAGTTGCATCAAGAGAGGGAACATACTTGCGTCCAATATCGCACACCACATCTACACCAATAAACACACGATAGACTTTAATAACTTCTTAATTTTAGGCCAGGAAAAAAACAAAATCAAAAGAGATATAGAGGAAGGTTTTTTTATTATATTATTTAGCCCTGATAACACAAATTTGCCAAATCTTGGTATAAAAAAATACACAGACAATTTCATATACCAGCAAAACAGAAAGGAAGCAAGGGAGAGAATACGGAAGAAATTAAAACGACCGTACACGGAGAGGGCAGCAGCAAATAACTCCAGGAAAGGAGATAACATGTAGCTCAGGAGAGTACACCACCCCCACCGCAGTAACAGCCCAACGTCCACTCCCATGAAAATAGGTTAATGACACCGCCAACGAGCGGTTTTGGGAAAGAACCTTCCACAAACCACCCAGATCGGCGACAAGTAAAACACGCCAATAAAAGACGACTATCAAAATTATTTCCGTATCTATTCACATGTATTAACTTTTCAATATATATATATATATATATATATATACACAGGGTGTTGCAAAATTCGTGTGTATTATTCAAACCACATACAGGGGTATGGCTAAGGATCAATATATTCCTAATAAACCAAAAGTGTATTTCAAAGCTTGTATTTCCATATTTTGGTTTTTATTTTATTTTAATTAAATAATAAACAGTCATCTTTCAATCATGTCTTAAGGTATTT